>BQNB010010652.1:0-81434 GCA_026074375.1 Tanacetum coccineum
TACGTAGGTACCCCCTTTTAAAACATCGAGGACGATGTTTAGTTCTAGTATGGGGGGAATCTTCAATTTGATTTTGTCTGCGGCTGGTTGTCACGTAATCCCATTTTTACCACCAAAATTTTGCAAAAATTCCAAAAAAATGAAAATATTTAAAATTTTTCAAAAATAAAATAAGTGTTTTGTCACAGTTTTGACTTTCCTAATGGGTAGAATGAGAATAAATTTTGACTCGGTCGAGCGTGTTGAGCCCTAGCTTTGTCCCTTTTATTAGGGATTTTAAATTTGCGAAGAACGAGAAATGATAGTGTTATTTACAAGTAGGATGCTAAACAAGGATTATTTGGAAATCTTAAAAGCTTATAAGTGTAACTTGTCTCTTTTTCTCCCAGAAGCTCTTAACCTGACTAAAAAACGTCCTTAATTTTGAACCGACATTTTCTAAAAAGGAGCTCTTTCGGAAACAAAAATATTCATCTTAGTTCAGCCTTATACTTGAGTTTCTAAAAACGAAATTTTCTCTATTACAGAAAATATGTTGCAAAATGAAAAAGAAAAAAAAATGATGAAAAAATGAAAAAAAAATAATGAATGCCGGCTCACAACCGATGTTGCAGTCTTCAAAACAAGGCCCATAGTAAGATAATAAATCTGTAAGTGTTATCAATAAAAAACCATCGTCAGACTAAGTCACTACATCTTGTCGGAGGCGTGGCCGATGTTGTAGTCATGTAAATGATGACGGTAGTATAGTATATAGCAATAAATGAAAATTTTATTTTATTCATGGTCTTAAGATTTCATTTTCTAAACTCAAGTAAATTTTGAACCAAGATACATGCTTTAAGACTTTCAAAAGTATGTTTGGTTGCCGTCGGTAAGATTATATCGATTAAGTAATTGCTCGAGCGGGGGTGTCAAAACCTAGGCACTTAGCTGATGAGGCTGGGACGTCCCGAGAAGAAAGGTCGCTACATGGAATAATCGCACTAATGAGATCATTAAATTTTTGATGTTTGCGTGCTTGAGTAGTGTTGTTTATTTAACGGTAAATCTAAGAAATTCGGCCTACACAGGTTGGAGAAGCCCGCTAATACATTGCAACATTCTCCCCGTGGGGTCACATCCCTGATAACCTAAGCCGAACTCGGCTGGAATCTATCGAGAATATGTCTGGTTGGTGGGTGATCTAGTCTTTTCCTCCCCCAGATTTCTTCAGAAATACGTTAAACACATAACTATAACTATTCAAAATGTCGATCTAAATTTTAACTTTAAAATTAAGCACAATCACTACAATTGAATAATTGTCGGGAAATCCGAAAGTGACAAGATCATAGTATAAGTAGTGTTAACCTCTTTACTAGTACTTACCGGTGATTTCGTTTTTACGCTTAGCCTTGGACCTAGTGAAAAATCGGGGACCGATGAATTTATCCATTTCGGACATCCAGGAATATTCCTACGGGCGCTTCTCATGCTATGATCCCAGTGTTGATATAAATAAAGGAAGTCCAAACATGTTAGTTTAAGAAAAAGAAAGAAGTAAAAATCCAAAAATATTAGAAAAGTTAGTGATACATAAAAAAAATGGAGAAAAACGGGACTTGTCGAAGCTATTGATTCCTTAGTTCCCCTTGACGAACATTTAGCTACTTTTCGAGGCTATTAGACAATGGATCGAATTGCTTCGTTTTCTAAGTTGTTTTACTTCATAACATTGCGTGAAGGGACACGGCCATAACTTAGGTAGTGGGGGATTTTGGTAAGAGCCTTAATTACAACATACTTTTTCCATTAAAACGGAACTTAAATATGACTAAAAACGGGACCAAAATACATTGTATTTGTATGTTTTGGATTTGTATTGTATAGGAACCGGATATTCAAGAAAAAGGACAAAAGAAAGCCAAAAAACCAAACAAAACCGAGCACGAGAAATGGAAAAGACAAATTCCAAATCAAAGCAAAGTCATCATAGTTCTAAATCATCCAAATGAAGAAAACACAACTTGAGGGACTAAAATTGCCAAACCTCAATTGTATTATAATACGATAATATAAAGACAGGGCTGAAGATGGCATACCGTTTGAAGTATAACCATAGGGGACAGTTTCTGCAAACCCTAAAATTATTATATCATAAAAAGGCAAAGTTGCATATGAAGTTATAAGAGATTAGGTCCAAAGCGCCAACTTACACAAAAGCATTTTTCCGGGCCCACACAAAACCCAGATACGGGTGTCTTCCCATACTTTTACCCTGCAAACCATACCACGCCCTGAATAAACATTTCAACCACCCCACTATCTCCCCCCCAGCTTTATATAATTGCCATGTTGGCAATCCCTCACCATTTCCAAGTAATTTCGATGGCTTAGATGACTCAAAAAGAAGCACAAGAAGATTATGGCTGAGATTTTACTTTTCTTCAGTCCTCACACAACAAAAACACCTAATGAAGCTCTCACAAAAGAAGCACAAGTAAGAAGTCCAAGAAGAGAAGACTTCGGCTATAAATAGAGCCTTTTGTAAGCCTTTGAGGCAGTTAGTTTTTTTGAATATCTTAGCTTAATTTTTAATATAACTTAGCTTATTTTCAGTCATTTACAGCTTATTGTACTTTTCCTTTTAGCTTTGTACTAATTTTCAAGTTTAATGAAATGTTGAGGTTTTATGTTAAAATCCAATTTTCTTTCCAAGTTCTCACTTACTAACTAGTGCCTAATTGCATTTGAAAAGCTTTCAAAGGGAGGCTTGTTTTATAAGTTGTTTTTGTTTAGTAAAAGAAAAAAAATTGCTAAGTAGTTAAGAGAAAATCACTCCCAAATACACCACAACTTATTTAATGGATGATAAGCCAGTTCTGGATGGGCTTATGACAGCTACTAGCATGTTTATATACAAGCTAGAGCTTGTAGATTCTTGTTAGCCCCTGTTTTGAGCAATGGCGTTTTAAAGAGTCTCTTTTTTTCGTACTTTTCTTTCTACTGCAGACTACATATAGTGCTTATTTGTTACCTATATTTGCTTATTTAAGCTTTTATTACCGATGTTTAGTGCTTATCTTTATTAGTTGTTAGTTTAAAAGTGATTTGTGCAAATCTATTAGCTAGTACTGTCAGTTCATTTGTTAAAACTGTTAGACAAATTCAGCTTATTTAAGGGCTTATTATTGATTGGAATCTGCTTATAAGTATCTTATTTTGTTATTGGATAATCTATTTTTAACAATTTAGGACCAATTCAGCTTAAAATAAAAGAAAAATGATTTTTAAGGGCTATTTGGAACAAGCAGTACTAACTCCAAGTTAGTACTGCTAGTTCAATTTTTTTTGATTTTAAAGCTAGCAGTACTAACTCAAAGCTAGCGTACTCAACTTCTTATTTATACTATTAGTTCATTAGTTAAAACTGTTAGTACTGTTGGTTCATTATCGCTTATTAGCTTATTGTTTCTGCTTATTTAAGATTTCCTTAGCTTTTTAGAGTAGATTAAGCCCATTTCGTTGATGTCTTTAGTAGAAGCTTACTTAGCATATATTTGCCTTTTCATAGTGATTCTAAGAGTTATTAGTTTGTTAGCTTTTAGACTTATTGCCATTCTAGTTTATTCTAGTTGCTTATTCTTATGCCTGAGTGCTTATTAGGGATAGTTAAATATATGTTTTAGCTTATTTGCTTATTTCTTGTTTCATTGTGTTTTAGTAGAGCTAGCAGTACTAACTTAGAGCTAGCAGTACTAACTTAAAGCTAACAGTACTAACTCCAAGTTAGTACTGTTAGTTAAAACTGTTGGTACTGTTGTTAGTACGGCTGAGTTTCTCTTGCTTAGCTTAGCTTAATTGCTTGCTGAATTTGTTTATTTAGAGTTAGTCTAGCTTATTTGGTTTTGTCTTAAGCTTATTTGAGCTTATTTGTGTCTTAGCTTAAAAGTTTTAAGTGTTTTTACCATTTCTAGCTTTTATGCTCATTCTAGCTTATTTTCCTTGCTTATCTTTGTGTGCTTTTGCTAATTAGGTTTAGTGCCCAATCACATCCTTGTCATATTCAAACATCAATTATCAATTCGTCTTTCGATTTTCCATTCAAGCCTCGTTGGGACATAACGACCCAGAAACACTCTATACTACTTCCGGTTTCTTTGATTTTGTGGGTCCTGATCCTTGTTATATATTTATATATGTTTATATTTATTTATATATAAAAAGGAGTAAGAACGTGCGAGTCAGTCACTTTATGGTCAAGGAAGGTATTGTCCTTAGCCATAAGATTTCCAAGAACGGGATTGAGATTGATAAGGCTAAAGTTGATGTTATTGCTAAGCTACCTCATCCTACCACCGTCAAAGGAATTCGGAGTTTTGTTGGTCACGCCGGGTTTTATCGTAGGTTTATTCAAGATTTCTCATAAATATCCCGGCCGATGACCCGTCTTCTTGAAAAAGATACTCCGTTCTTTTTCTCTAAAGAGTATATTGAAGCTTTTCAAACACTTAAGAAAAGATTGACCGAAGCACCAATATTAGTTGCCCCCGATTGGGACCTACCTTTTGAGCTCATGTGTGACGCGAGTGATTTTGCAATAGGTGTTGTCTTGGGGCAACGTAAAACAAAACATTTACAGCCTATACACTATGCAAGTAAGACCATGACGGATGCTCAAGCACATTACACTACGACGGAAAAAGAATTACTTGACGTGGTGTATGCTTTCGAGAAATTCTGGCCTTACTTAGTCTTGTCAAAAATCATAGTGTATACGGATCACTCGGCATTAAAATACCTTTTCAATAAGCAAGATACTAAGCCGAGGTTGCTCTTGTGGGTTCTCCTCCTTCAAGAATTTGATATCATCATCCGTGATAAAAAAAAGGAGCCGAAAACCTCGCGGCTGACCATTTGTCCCGATTAGAGAATCCTCACCAAAGTGTGCTCGATAAAAAGGAAATAAATGAAACGTTTCCCCTCGAAACACTTAGTATGGTATCTTTTCGTGATGATTCTAGTACCTCATGGTTTGCCCATTTTGCAAATTACCATGCGGGGAAATTTGTTGTGAAAGGGATGTCGTCCCAACAAAAGAACAAATTCTTCAAAGACGTGAAGCATTACTTTTGGGACGACCCCTTCTTGTTTAAAATCTGTGCGGATCAAGTCATCCGGCGGTGTGTTCACGGCCAATAAGCCGTTGATATTCTTAAGGCTTGCCATAATAAACCCACCGGGGGACATCATGGCCCGAACTATACCGCCAAAAAGGTGTTTGACTTCGGTTTCTATTGGCCCACAATTTATCGTGATGCCCATGACTTGGTCAAATCTTGTGACTCTTGTCAACGTCAGGGAAAAATCTCGCAACGTGATGAAATGCCACAAAATGCAATCCAAGTTTGTGAGATCTTCGACGTTTGGGGTATCGACTTTATGGGGCCGTTCTCGTCTTCACGAGGGAACAAGTATATACTCGTGGCGGTCGACTACTTGTCTAAATGGGTTGAAGCGAAAGCGCTCCCCACCAACGACGCCCGAGTTGTTGTTAAAATTTTAAAATCTCTCTTTGCTCGGTTTGGAACTCCCCGCGCTATCATTAGTGATCGCGGTACGCACTTTTGCAATGACCAATTCGCAAAGGTCATGCTTAAGTACGGTGTCACTCACCGTCTAGCTACCACGTATCACCCACAAACTAGTGGGCAAGTGGAAGTCTCCAACTGTGGTTTGAAAAGAATCTTGGAAAGGACCGTAGGCGAGAACCGTGCCTCTTGGTCGGATAAATTAGATGACGCACTATGGGCCTTCCGTACAGCTTTCAAAACACCCATCGGGTGTACTCCTTACAAGCTCGTATACGGAAAGGCATGTCATCTACCGATCGAGCTCGAGCACAAAGCCTATTGGGCCTTGAAGCATGCAAACTTTGACCTTAAGTCCGCGGGTGATCACCGAAAAGTTCAACTCAATGAATTAAATGAACTTCGTGATCAAGCCTACGAGAACTCTTTGATTTACAAAGAGAAGACAAAGAAGATCCACGACTCCAAAATCAAGAACCGCGTTTTCAACGTTGGTGACCGAGTCCTTCTTTTTAATTCTCGATTGAAGATTTTCTCGGGTAAACTTAAAACCCGTTGGACCGGACCGTTCACCGTTGCCCAAGTTTTCCCTTATGGCACCGTCGAGTTATCTCAAACCGACGGGCCAAATTTCAAGGTGAACGGTCATAGACTCAAGCACTACTTTGGAGGGGACATACCACCGATGGTTGTCCCGGATCTCCAAACCTTCCCCAAGGACCCAATGAATTCAGAGACGGGACAATCTATTTCCCAAAACAAGCGCTCTTCGTGGGTTCAACCCATGCTAACTCCTAATATATAGTATTAAAGAATATAGTGTAATGTGAGGAAGGCTCGCCTCTTCTTTTCCCCCACCGTGTTTTGTGTTTTTATGTTGTATCCCAGGGTTCACGGGGTGATTTTTGAAGCCATCTCTGTGCTCATGGTTTGTCCTTCGTTTACCTCGAGCTTTAAAAATCCTCAAACTTCATTTTGGGAATCCAATATCCAAATCTTACGACTAACGTTTATCTTTTGGCATACTTAAAAACGGGGCTTTAGATTTACGTAGAGAACCCTTCTTAAAACATGAGGACAATGTTAAGATTCTAAGTATGGGGGGATCAATCGATTTTAATTTTGCCTGCAAAACCAAAAAAAGAAATGGGGAAAAGCCGTTGTTTTTTTTACTTAATCCGTTTTTTAACCACCAAAATACCAAAAAAAAATTAAAAAATTAAAAAAATTTCATAATAAAATTAGTGTTTTGAGTCACAATTATTGACCTTCCTGCTGGATAATAAGAATAAATTTGACCTCGATCGAGCGTGTTGTTCTCTAGCTTTGTTCTTAACTTTTAGACTAGCATTCGCTTATCATTTCGAAGAACGAAAAAAGGATAGAGTTAAAGTATGAGTTAGATGTCAACTAATGAATATTTGGAAATCCTTACAAGCTCTTAATTCTAATTTGAGGTTTTTTCTCACCCAAAAGCTCCTAACTAAGACTAATACAACAGCTATTTTTGAAAATTTTAAACTTAAATCAATCAACCAATTTTTGAAATTTATTCAATAACAATTTTTGTCTTAGTTCAAATTTATACATAAATTTCCAAAAAGAAACATACCTCAATATAATCGAAGTTGAATAAAGTTTAATGAAAAAAAACAAATAAAAATGAAGATAAATAAGGTAAACTGTGCTGATAAAAGATTAACTGCTCTTAGCCCGGCTCCACAACTGATGTGGTCAAGTTTTCCCAAAAAACAAGGCCCATAGTAAAGGTAATAAAAATCCGGACTGATAAAGTTTGTTGCATTTTGCCGCTCATAATCCGATGTTGCAAGCCTATCAAAAAAGCTCAAGGATTTCAATTGTATCATGGTTATGTTAAAGGTTAAGTTCAATAAATAGTGATTTAAATAAATATAGGGACATCTAAATTTTTTCCTTAAAATTAAATATGCTTCCGGAACATAACAGAACCAATTTCATTTATAAATAAGCTATGTATAAACGGAAACCTAAAGTATATTTTGAAAAACCGAAGGTCCCGTGAGTCTCGATACTAGAACGTGAGTGGGATTGTCAAATATGAAGCCTGGTCACTTTATCCGCAAGGTTGGGAAGTGGCAGACGAAAGTCGCTACATTGATTATCATCGCCTTCACAACCTTATTATTCTCGGGTGGAACTTGAAGCATAGAATTTTGCAAAACGTTGATCCATTGGATGAATACATCGAAAAGGCACATTTCACACTAATATATAATAAATATGTCTCGGGAGATAAAAGTTTACACAAAGTGAAAATAAAATGAATGAGAATATAGTATAGCTTGTCTAAGACTTCATCGTAAGTTAATCTCTCGGCCACATTTACACGGTGTTTTCGTTTTACCATTGAGTTTGGACAAGTGAAAAGTCGGGGATGATGAATTTATCTTTTTGGGCATTTTAGGATTAAAATGCGTCTTGTTCTATGACCCTAACTGTAACACCCCCAAAAATATACAACGCATCGGAATACCACATGTGGTGCTACTTTAGAATACACAGCGCTAGATACAAGAGAACGACCTCTAAAAGTGTCGTTTGTAAAACAATCTCGTTGATTTTCTGAAATCAAAATAATAGTTGTCCCATAATTGCATCACCATGAAAAACTTGAATGTAAAGACTCCAATGCACATCAAATAATCCAAGCATCTAATTCACCTGAGAAAAACATGCTTAAAAGTGTCAACATTAAAGTTGGTGAGTTCATAGATTATTTTAAATATGAATGTAATCCACTGTATCATCACAGTAACCAGTAAAAAATGCCCAAAGAATTTATAAAGCATGCACGACACATTTTATGTCACACAAAATTACCACTCTTATCCCAAAGATATTATAAAGAATGCAACGAACATTTTAATTGTCACCAAAATGTTTCAAAGTAATGTATATGTAGGGGTCCCGTAGTCCCAACGTAATCCGACATGTTATAACGTTCGTTCCCAGTGATAGCTAGTCACCCGAACGTGGGTTGTCAACCCGAAAATATAAGAATCTATTTCCATAACATATCGCGCAACAACAAAGCTATACCGATCTCATTCGTACCATCGATCGCTATATCACTGGTTCCGAACGGGGAATCCACACCAACGAATAGATCTAAGATCATAACATTCACGCGTCACCCTCCAGGTGATTTACAATTTCATGACGCTGTGACGAGACTTGTAATGTTACCCACACAGCGTCCCCAGATCCAAGAATCACCCCATGCATGATTAAAATAATGTTTCCCCTCATGGGTGATTTCGCCTCCAAGAACACCCGGGCATGTATCACTTGTGGAGCCCCAGCAGGGCGCCAAACAAATCGTAACCTAACAATCATTTCAAATGTAAAGTATGTATTTGTGACCAAAAATAAAGATCCAAATAATGGAGTATCCCATATGAGCATGTAAAAGAGTATGTAAACCAATTTCTGTCAACAATCCTGAAAATCATTTGTTAAAACAAGCATGTTTCTCCACCCCAAAAAAATATGTATCAAACCAGTAAAACATGATGATCTATAAACTCAAACATTGATCAAAGACCATGATCAAATAATCCAAATAAATCCACAACCGAATCTGCAACGATCCGTGCCAACGTCGCCTATAATTATGTCGCCGCTCTATTATAATCCACGTATTAAAATAAAAAATATATTGACGATCTAACGATGCGTACATCGTAACGAACGAAATCCTCATATTTAATATGTAATACATAACATAATATACATGTTATGAGAACCACTTGCCTCTTCTTTAAACCTTAACCTTAGTAATTAAAAGATATATACATTTTCCCGCTAATCATAGCTTTGTCGAATAATTACCGAAAGTTACTTTTTTAGACCTTATCGTTTTTAAGAAACCTAACATGGTCTTAAATATAATAAATAGAAATAAAAGATCAACCGATCCTTTAGTTATTTGACCCCTATTCCTTAATATCAAAACTACAATCCTCGCGGCAAAGTAAAGCGTAATTACGAACAACTTTCATGTTTCGCCGAAAGGCTGAAACGGACTCGAAAGTGCTCAAATCGTTTAATTAATAGATCTGTCAGATTAAAAATAACTTATTTTCTATTAAAGTGTATATTTCGATTTCACTCCAGTTTCTTCGTTATTGGGAGTTAAAAGTCCCGTTTTATATCAAAACGTCCGTCAAAAATAATATGTATATTTTGAAAAACAAAGTCTAACTTCAACATCTCGGAACTCCGAATGCCCACGTTTTATTTGCTTTTCAAAATGACCCTTACAAACCGCGCCAAAATCCTTTATAGCTCAAACCCCATCCCTAATATTGCTTAGCAGATTAAAATAAAATTCCCGTTTTAAATATTAATATCACATTTTACTTAGACGTCGCAAGTTTATTAGATTTTCATCCACGTAACAATTTATATATCGATAATAATAAAACGAAATAAATTGAATGCTTTTAAACTTAAACACAACACCCTTTTCGGTGTCAACCAAAATCAAAGCACCGCGTTTGTCCTGTGTCACAATAACAAACGCACCCATTTCCATTGCAAACCAAACCCAACCAAACAACCCGACGCCCTAGCTGTTTCGCAGCCAAACACACGCACCCGACCCGGCTGATGAACAGCCAAACGCACCCTCGTGCATATTATAACCCAAAGATGCACCCTAATCTATTGTTATCCTTAAAACCAAACACGCCTTCAAGTTGTTTCGGTTAAGCCAAACGCACCCTTGTGCGTGGCTGTTAAGCCAAACGCACCCTTAGGCTGTTTTGACAGCCAAACGCCCCCTTTGTGGTTGTTTTAAAATAAAACCAACGCACCCTTGTGTGGTCACAACCCAACCCGAACACAGCCCCTCCCTTGGTTGCTGTTTCTGTCAACGAACAAACAAACCAACGCACCCTAATTCAATCTATACTAATCTAAACGCACCCTTTTCGCTGTACATACACCAACCAAACGCATCCCAACCCGACGCACACCTTCGGGGTGTTTTAATAAAACCAACCGCACCCGTGTGCGGTTTATGACATCCAAACGCACCCTTCGCTGAGAACCATAACAATCCGACCGCACCCTTGGCGGCTGACCACCCAACCCAACACCCTTCGTCGGTGGTGTTTTACCACCGAAACCAAACACCCCTTATGGTGGTGTTTTACCACCGAAACAAACCCTTGGTGGTGCGACGGTGGTGGTGTTTTGATGATGATGACGACAGTGGGAGGGTCGTGGTGATGAGATGACGGGATGATGATTATGATGAGATGATGATGGTGATGACAGTGGTGGTTTCAGTGGGTGAGTGGTGGTGGTGGAGAAACGCGAGTGGAGGCGCGTGTTATAGGGGATCGAGTAGATCCGTTGATGAGGAGCAGGTTGGGACTTGGTCGGAAAAACTCACCGGAAAAACTTTTCCGGCGACAGCCGACGGTGGCCGGAGGTGGGGGAGGGGTGGCCGGATTATTTGGGAGAGAGAGAGAGTGTGTATTATAAATGTGTATGTGTGTATAAGTTGAGATGGAAATGAAAATGAAATGTAAAGTTTGATAATATATATATTATATATATAATATAATATACATTATATAAATATATATATATATATAATATAAATATATTATATATATATGAAAAGTATTAAAACATTTCAGCAAGTGGCATAATAGTCCAGGGAACGTTTGTAAAATTAATAGATCATTGGGCCAAAAGTGTGAATTATTGAAGAAACTTTTATAAAATATTGGTTCGGGACTTACGCTTGAGCGACTTAACGGATTGAATCAACGCAACAAAAAAAAAAAACTTGCGCCATGATTTCCAAATCAATTTTTTCCCAAATCATTTTTTCGTGATAAAAATGAGTATTTCCCATTCCAACTACTAGTTTTCAACAACAATTGTTTTAACAAAATTTATTTTAAAAAAAAAAAACGTTTGTATGATATTTTATATATTTTTCCTGATAAACTTTTATCCGTAAAAAAAAAAAACGAATTTTACTTTAAACTGTTTTTTTTATTATAAAAACATATAAACGTTTTTCGATTAACAAGATAATTAATATAAAAAATATTTTTATTTAATACCTTATAAATAATTAAATTATAAATTTAATTAATTTTAGAAATCTGTACGCTCAGGGGCTGTGTTCAAATTTTTAGAATAAATTTAGAGAGCGAGGGCAATTTCCAGTTCCAAACCTCAGTCAGTCAGCAATTTCAGTTCACCTTCTATCTTTCAGTAGTTCAGTCACCTTCTAAACTGACAAAAACCCAAACAGTCAGCAGTTCAGTCCCTACTAATATGTCTAAACCTTCTAAATGTTTTCCCCAGGTCTCCTCTTTCTCGTCAAAACTGAAAAGTTGTCGACAGGTTTTATTGGAATTGTCGTTTTAAAAACAACTATTTTACTTTAAATTGCTTAGAGTCCGAGATGTTCGTGAAAACGTGATTAGAATGGTTCGTATCTTAATAAATAAAGAAGTCAAAACAAAAAAAAAAAACACACAAACAAAAAAAAACATACAAGAGCCAATGACCCTGAAAAGTCAACTCAATAAGATAATATTTTTCACCAAACCGCCGTGAAGAAATTCTGGAAACTCTCCACGATGAACAACGACGTTTTTCACACAAAATCACCCTTTTGAACGATTTCGCTTGATTTCTTTTGCACAACACAATACCACAAGGTAATAGCAACTAAAAACACCCAAACTTCATCATTACAAACAACAAAAATTCAGAGATCTTAAAAAAACGAGCTAAAACTTTCTATGGCACACTTTTCGAGCTAAATCAAGCACAAATTCGCACATACACACGATCTAATCATCCCATAAGCTCTGATACCAATTGTGGTATATCTTATATCATAACACGGGTTCGATTCTTGGATCGGGCTAGTTTTTAGAGAGAGAAACACTAGAGAGAGAATAGTTTAGAGAGAGAAAGTGTTTCTTGTAAATGATTATTTTCTTACTAGCTTGTCTCTTCCAAAGTTGGAAGAGACAATATATAGAACTTACAATATACCGGGTATTTGAACCCGACTTAAACCGAAAAACTTACTATTAACTATAAAACTACGAGCTATATAAAACAGTAAAACACACGGGGTAACCGAGTCTTTTTCTAATATCCAACAATATTCAATAAGCATACCAAAACCTTAGCTAAACAAAGGCAATAAAAGGCTCAAATGAGTTGTCTACAAGCTCTAGCTTTAGGAAAGATGGCGTAGAATGTGAATGGAATAATGTCCCAACTAAGATATGTCTATTAGACTACATCGGACAATCACAAAAATAAATATATGGATAAAGGGTGAAAAGAAAGAATCCCTCCACAAACTTTAGGCAGAAACCGGGTCAATACATAATCTATCGAATATCACAAAGATGATATTGGTATTTAAGAAAAGACATTCATGGACCCAGTGATTGCAATGTCACCAAACCCTTCCCAGCCACTCAAGATTCTCTCAAAAGAATTCTTGTTTCATTGTCATGGAGATTAAATGCATAATCTATTGACATCTCACTCCGAGATTGTTGATATTGAAAAGGTGGCAGTCTGCTCTAGCCTCCGATCACTAAAACCAAAAAGCACTTATTGAGTCTAGAGCCAAAAGAGATCAAATCATAAATCTCACATAGGACACAAAAGTACATTTGTATTAAACATCAAAGATACAAAAAGATACAAGAGTCGCTTATATGTCTATGTGACATTGCGCGGAACATTCAATAGAGATACTTAAGTAAAGTATTCACAATGATAAATGGAAATCCTACCAGTGCTAACATCAAGCCCACCGAACGAGGTCACTAATTTGTAAATGATTGTTTTAATGATTCAATTATGTTAAACTAGTAATCTAAGTATCTAGTAGTAATCGTGTTTTTTTTCGAAGAATGTTGTTTTCGAAAAACACACACAACATTTCCTTTGATTTATTCAAGTGAAGTGTTAGATTACCAAGGTTACTTATGATGTCCACAATATTAATAAGGGGAGATTGTTAGAATTAAAGTTAGTAGTGGAGCTCTCATGCTTAGACCCACTACCACATACATTGCTTTCACTATCGAATATTCAGGTGTAACAAGATTATGATTATGTTTGTGGTCCAATCAATTGCAATCCGGGTAAAAGAGAAGTGTTCAAGCTGGATATTTCGATAGAGTGCAACATTTAGGGGGAAGAAATGTGAAGTATGTGTATACGAATGTTTGTTTATTTGGAGAGAAGCAATTAAGGGGAAGAACATCAACAACATCTCTACCTTTTAGAAACAAGAACACCGTCGTAATTCATACCTTCATTTCTCATACTCAAAGTTCAAAGATAAACTTCCGAACTCTATAACCAATAGAACTTCCTCAAATCATCAGTTATTGATCAAGACAAAGGTTCTACATGAGAAAGAGTGTAAGCTGTCAAGAAAGTATGAGTATGTTGGTTAGAAGCTTCAAAAGACAAATCAAGATGGATTCATGGTAAACAATGATGATATGAAAAGATCTCAAAGGCAAAGACGAAAGAAAATGAAAAGATCAAGATCAAGATCACAAGAGCATGATTGGAACAAGACCACTATTACACAACAAGAATCAAGACAAACAAGATTTAAAGTTCAAAGATCAAAGTCACAAGAGAGATCTCAATGATCATCCTTTAGGGGGAGATTGTTACGAATAAGAAAATGATGATCATTAATGTGATCAAAGAGAGATCTCAATGATCGTCCCTTGGGGGAAGATTGTTAGGATTGATAAAAGTGACGATCTTATTGAGATAAAAGTCTTGTAATAAATAGAAAAATAATATTGTGTAATAGGGTAAGTGAAAGGCTTGTGACTAAAATAAAGCACATCAGGACGTTGGCTAAATAGGAAAAAGTATAAAAGACAAGGGGACTAAATGGGTAATAAGGTCGAAAAGACCAGGGCATTATGCTGCATGTATTGTAAAAGGTTATAAATACCCCTCCCTCCACCTCATTATGAGGTGTGTCTCTAGTGTTCTTAATCTCATTCTAATCTTTTTGTTACTCTAATGCCCCCTCCTCGCCTCTTTCTCTCTCTACTATCTCTCCTCTCTAGACTATACACCTATATTGCTTATTGGATCCCTGAATTTTCAGACCAACAATCATGGCCCGAACATTAAATCATGTGTCATCCTGAATTTCATCTCACCCCCTTTTAGAAACAAGAACACCGCCAAAAAGGTGTTTAACTCTGGTTTTTATTGGCCCACAATTTATCGTGATGCCTATGACTTAGTCAAATCATGTGACTCTTGTCAACGTCACAGGAAAATCTCGCAAAAAGATGAAATGCCCCAAAATGCCATCCAAATTTACGAGATTTTTGACGTTTGGGGTATCGATTTTATTGGGTTGTTCCCGTCTTCACGAGGGAACAAGTACACACTCATGGCGGTTGATTACTTGTCGAAATGGGTTGAAGCAAAAGCGCTCCCCACCAACAACGCCCGAGTTGTTGTTAAAATTTTAAAATCTCTCTTTGCTCGGTTTGGAACTCCCCGCGCTATCAATAGTGATCGCGGTACGCACTTTTGCAATGACCAATTCGCAAAGGTCATGCTTAAGTACAGTGTCACTCACCACCTTGCTACCGCGTATCACCCACAAACTAGTGGGCAAGTGGAAGTCTCCAACCGTGGTTTGAAAAGAATCTTGGAAAGGACCGTAGGCGAGAACCGTGCCTCTTGGTCGGATAAATTAGATGATGCACTATGGGCCTTCCGTACCGCTTTCAAAACACCCATCGGGTGTACTCCTTACAAGCTCGTGTACGGAAAGGCATGTCATCTACCGATCGAGCTCGAGCACAAAGCCTATTGGGCCTTGAAGCATGCAAACTTTGACCTTAAGTCCGCGGGTGATCACCGGAAAGTTCAACTCAATGAATTAAATGAACTTCGTGATCAAGCCTACGAGAACTCTTTGATTTACAAAGAGAAGACAAAGAAGATCCACGACTCCAAAATCAAGAACCGCGTTTTCAACGTTGGTGACCGAGTCCTTCTTTTTAATTCTCGATTGAAGATTTTCTCGGGTAAACTTAAAACCCGTTGGACCGGACCGTTCACCGTTGCCCAAGTTTTCCCTTATGGCACCGTCGAGTTATCTCAAACCGACGGGCCAAATTTTAAGGTGAACGGTCATAGACTCAAGCACTACTTTAGAGGGGACATCCACCCGTGGTTGTCCCGGATCTTCAAACTTTCCCCATGGACCAATGAATTCAGGGATGGGTCAAGCTAAGTGACCCTAAACAAGCGCTTCATGGGTGGCAACTCATGCTTATCCTAATTATAATAGTAGTAATGAATAAGTGTGTTGTGAGGAGGCTCGCCTCTTCCTTTCTCGTGTTTTATGTTTTGTGTTATTGTCCAGGACTGCTCGGATTTAGAAGCCTCACGTGCTTGTGGTTTTGTCCTTCGTTCACTAGAGTTTCACATCCTCAGCTTCATTATAGGAATCCAATATCCAAATCTTATCGACTAACGTTTATCTTTGAGCATAATTAATAAACAGCCTTAGATTTACATAGAGACCCTTCTTAAAATATTGAGGACAATGTTCGGTTCTCGTATGGGGGTCTATCGATTTGATTGTGCCTGCAGTCGTTGTTTTCACGCAATCCCGTTTTAACCACTAAAAATCTAAAAAATGAAAAATTTTAAAAAATTTCAAAAACAAAATAAGTGTTTTGTCACAATGTTGACTTTCCTGCTGGGTAGAATAAGAATAAATTTTGACTCGCTCGAGCGTGTTTTTAGCTCTAGCTGTTCCTTAACCTTTTAGACTAAGCATTCGCAATATCTTTTTATTAAAGATTTTAAATTTGCGAAGAACGAATAATGATAGAGTTTAATTATGAGTTTGGATGCTAAACAAGGATAATTATTGGAAATCTTTCAAGCTCATAGGTGTAATTTGCGCATTTTTCCTCCCATAAGCTCTCTAACCACTAATTAATACGTGCTATTTATGGAAAAAAAAAAATTAAACTTAAATCGACAATTTTTGAAATGAAGTCAATAACATTTTTGTCTTAGTTAAAATTTATACTTAAATTTTCTAGAAAGAAACTTTCTTTATATATCGTGGTATAAATAATAATTAAAAAAACTGACAATGTAATAATATAAATTGTGTGCTGATAAAAGTTTACTGCCTCTTGCCGGCTCACAACCGATGTGGCAGTCTTCAAAAGAAGGCCCATAGTAAGAATAATAATCCGAGACTGATAAAAGTTTCTGCATCTTGTCGGCTCACAACCGATGTTGCAGCCTTCAAAAAGGTCGAGGATTTTAATTGCATCATGGTTATATCAATATTAAGTGTAGTAAACGTGATTTAATAAATATAGAGAAAATCTCTTTTTCTTAAATTTAAATATGCTTTCGAACTAAGACTATTTCATTTTAAGTTGTGGTTTTTCTAATAAGCTATGTATAAACGGGAAACCTAAGAGTTTTTGAAACCGAAGGTCCCTGAGTCTCGATACTAGTCTCTGTGGGGTGTCAAAAGTCTGGTCACTTAGCCGCAAGGTTGGGATGTGCCGAGACGAAAGTCGCTACATGAGATGATCTCGCCTTCAAACTCATTATTCTCGGGTGGAACGTGAAGCATAGAAATTTTGTAAAAAGTTGATCCATGGTTGAAATTCGGAATGGCACATTCACCTAATATATAATAATTGTCGGGAGTAAAAAGTTCACAAGTTATAAATATGAGTAGTGTTAGCATCTTAACTTATATTTAACGGTGATTTCGTATTTGTGCTTGACTTGGAACAAGTGAAAAGTCAGGGACGATGAATTTATGTCTTAGCTTATTTGCTTTTAGTTTGTGCTTATTAGTTCTAAAAAAGCCTAACAGTTTAGCCATTTAGTCTTTTAGTTTAGTTAAGCATTATGCCATCCATTAGAGCTTATTTCTGAGCTTATTTGAGTGTTTTAAAAATAATTCCTTTACAAAAGTTGCTTAAAATTTGGTTATCTAAAAAGTTGTAAAAAAAATTTAGCAAATAAAAATACATTGGGAAAATGGGAAGCCCAAGGTGAGCCAAGGCTCTAACCCTGGACCTCTACCACCCTCTACCAATGTATTTAATACACACACTCACTACCACCAGCACCAGTAGGGCTATCTGGTGGTAGTTTTCACAATTTAATTTATAAGGCCTTTTAGCCCATTTAAGCTATAAGCCTTTTCGGCTTATTAACAGCTTATTTGGATAAGCTGTTTTAACCCTTTTATTTTTCTTAGATTTAGCACTGTCCAAGCTACTTTTTGTAATTTTTTTCAGAATTTTTATAAATAGTTTAGTATTTTTACAATTTAATATTAGAAGAAAAAAACATTTTTAATATCATAATAAAAAATTAAATAAAAGTCAAAAAAATATAATTTTTTTTTGTAAAATTTTCTTTTATCATTTAGGACTTTGGAGAATTAAATTTACTTTCGTAGGGTTAAATTTGTAGAATTTGATTTTTTAAAGAACGAGATTTGGTCCCGTTATTGTTTTTCTTCGTTTTTAGGGTTTTAGCTTTAATAACTTTCGTTTTTAGTGTGCCTTACTTATTTTTCCCATAGAACTAGAAAATCCAATCAAAATCTTTGTTATTCAAACATCAAATATCAAACCGACTTTCGACTCTCAAATTTGCACTCCTCGTTAGGAAAAACAACCCGGGAATATCATATACTACTCGGATTTCATTGATTTTCTTTCTTTAAACCTTTTCAAAGGTCACCTGATTTGTTTGGTTAATATAAGTAGTATTATTATTTATATATACCTAAAGTTTGAAATCAAAAGCATCTAAGGATTTTACAAGACATCACCCATTAGATACAGATGCTTTTCAAGGTAAGTTTTGCCCTTAAAGTCCAACTTTTTCCCCGTTGTATACTACAATTTCGTTTGATAAGGTCTTTGGGACGAAAGATTATAAAATCGCTTATTGAAGTTGTAAACTGTGAAATAGTGTCCCAAAATCAAGATAATTGGAATAAAAAAGGTTGAACAAAACTTTACCATTTTTTTGTGAAATTATTAACAATACTAAGTTATTTTTCTTCAGGCTAAACCATCTCATGTTTATATATTTGATAAATTTCAAGGAGCAGTGAGTGTTGAAGAGTTTTCAGTGAACATGTTAGGTCTTACGAACGATGGTGATGACGATTCAAGGCAAAACCGGAGCAAATACTTATCTTGCTCTCAATTTTTAGCTGATAACTAAGTTTATTTGGGATGCACAAGATCAATCCGTCGAGTGGTCAAAAGGCAACATTACTGATGCGTATTTTCTTTCAAAATATATTTTTATCAAGTTTTAAATTTATAAAACTCGATCTACCTAACGACGCACTAACGGGCAGAGAACCCGATCGTGGGTAGTATAGAATGGTAAATCCAAGGTCGTCCCAAGAGCTAAGGTGTAATTAGTTTTAATTTGAAATGTCACGTTTCGAAAATGGTTTTTGATTTTAATTGAAAGAAATAGAAAAACAATAAAATAAATAACTAAAATTAAAAGGATAGGAGATATCAAAAGAGAAAACATGCTAACCTAGTTACTTCATTACGATTGTTATGAAGACAATTTCCTGTGCAATGTCAAACTATGGTTTCATTACTTGTTTCTAAGGCCGATTGACTTGAATGTGCATATACAGTCTATCCTATACTTCCTGCGATTCCGAATCAGTCCTGAATCATCTGGGAGGTAGGCTATCCATGTTGCAGTGATTAATCCTAACTATTCCCAAAACATATTGTAACACCCCCATTTTTACATATAGCAGCGGAAGCTAATCTGGGGTATTACTTCAAGGTACAACAGTCATAATCATAGAAAACGAATCAAAAAGAGTCGTTTTTGAAAATAAGTTATCATTCATTATTTCTTCAGAGTTTTTAAAAACGAGAGGTTCCCAAAATCTATACAATAAAGTTTGAATGATAACGGTTTTTCCATCGTCAGTCATCGGGCACTCCGTGCATTAGTTACCTGAGATAAAAACATGCTAAAAAAGTCTAAAACAAAAAGGTTGAGTGTAATCCCATATGTTTAAGTAATATAATTGAATGCAAATGCGATATATGGGTTAGTTGTATACACCAGTATGAAAACATATTTATTATTGCCATTTAGTCATGACCGAAGCCTTAGGGTATGGTGATACGTTATAGCCCCTGCGGGTACCTTTGCCAAAATACCCGCGTGATTTCTAATGATGTGCAATTGGTTACACGTAACTGGGTACACCAACGGGGAGTCCAGCCCAAATAGATCTATTCACATCATTCGTGCTTACTACGGAGAGTAATTAACGATTCATGATTTGGGGATTAAAGCAAAGAGTTACTTAGGCAATGTAAATTGAAATAGCATACAGAAATAATTGCCAATCATTGTTATAGCATGTATCCCCCTCGCGGGTTTATAAAAGATTGAATGCGGGGCCTATGAACTCACCTTAACAGTTATAGGAAATTGATAGATATTGTATAGGGATTGAAAGTAACGGCTTCAACAACGGGCTCCTGGGTAATATGGCAGTTTTGGTTTGATTGAATATTAAGTTTTTACATCGTGTTGGTTTTGATATAAAATTATCATAACACCGTTCGGGGCCCATCTAATTCAGAAGTCATTCAGTAAACGTTTGTGGAGGCTAGGGCACTTTAAAATCGTAAAACCCAACAACTCAGACAGAATGTAATACCTAAGATGAAACTTCTTAATATGAAGGCTCTTAGTTTGTCGGTATGATACTAGATCAGGGACATGATTTTTGAATAACTTTGATGGATGAATGATATATTGATTAGAACTTAGCAGTTGTAGAATTTTTATTTCAATATCTAGAGATGTTAAGCACGAGGAGCGTTAATTAAAGTTATGACATATAATGTTTTGGATATGATTTTACACTTTTTCAAAATGTTACATTTTAGACCCTGGGGTTTGGAAAAATTGCAGTTAGGACCTTTGGGGTTGCATTTTTACGACTTTGTCCTTCAAACTTTTATTGTATACAAAATAAACCTTGACTTTTAAAAAGTGACATTAATAGACCCTTGTAGTTATAATCTTTAATAAAATAAACTCTTATGTCCTTTTAGTTATAAGTTTCTAAAAATTACGATATATACCCCTTGCATGGAATTATAAACAAAACATGTTCAAATTCCTGAAGCTTATTTTAACATTTCTCCCTAGTATTGTGATATGATATAATCGGTTTTAAGCGTTTTGATTAATATCTGGAAATGTTAAGCACGAGAAGCGTTAATTAAAGTTATGTCTTGTAAGGTTTTAAACATGATTTTATACTTTTTCAAAATGTTACATTTTAGACCCTTGAGTTTGAAAAGTGGCAAAATATACCCTTGTACTTTGAAAAGTGACATAATAGACCCCTATAGTTATAACTTTGATAAAATGACATATTCAGCCCCTTTAGTTATAAGTTTCAGAAAGTTACGATATATACCCCTTGCATGGATTATAATTACAAAACATGTCCAAATTGCCATGCAAGCTTATGTTAACATTTCAAAAGATATTTATAAGTTATAATAAACTAAAATATGAAGATTTAACACAACGCAAGTTTAAATTAACGATTCGTTAAGCTAGGAAGTAAAACGGGTCATATTAGGGTTTTAAAACGTAAACGCGCGGGTTTTAAGTTCAAATTCCTTCAATAATCAATAAAGTGGTTATTTTAACATTAGTTAAGCATGCTAGGATAGATTATAACAATATTTAATCATTATAACATTTAGTTTTAAGAAAAACGCGAAATTAGGGTTTCGGGTGTACGGTTTTGGATCAAAATGGAAAATGAGCATGAATTGAGTTATGAAACTTTAACAAGAGTATATTTAGGATCATATGAACATTATAAGAGTGTAGGAACAGAAGTAGAATCCTTAGAACCTGGGTTTGAGCTTATAGCTTAGAAACGGGTTGAAATCGGGACTTTTAGCTTCATACGCCTAGAATAACGACTCCCGGGCTTCGTTTCTTGGTTTCTTTTGCTTCTTTTCTGAACTTGAGCCTTATTAAGATCTCTTATGATCTATTAGAGCAAAGTATTTCTTCTATGTAAGGGTTATAGAGGAGGAAGTGGGGGATGAAGAAAAATGAATGATTTAGGTTCCTATTTATAGTCATATGATCCTTAAAGCTTAAGGTATGCTTGAATTCTGGGATGGGGCATGTGTACAAGATAGGTAGGGATGTGGAGAAGCTAGTAGATGTGTTATATAAGCTAAGAAGTAGCTTTGGTGAGGTGTTTTGGTCTTGGTGATGCCGTAGGTACAAAAGAAAGAACAAGAGAGCATGTGATCAATTTTTAATTATAAATGAAGTAGATATTTGTTTGAGGTGCTTGTAAGCAGCTTGCACTTCAAGTAGGTGCATCATCAAGGTGCTTGAATGCAAGAAAAACTTTCAAATTGGGTCAAAATGCAAAGGTTTTGATTTCGGGTTCATTAGGGCTCAATTAGGGTTTTTAAGCTTGAATTTCGTGTATACTTGATTAGGAATGATAGGTTACTAATCTTACGACTTATATTAAGGATTATAATCAAAATTTGATAGGTGGTTTGGGTTAAAATGGGTAGAAATGAGTAAACGAGTCAAAAGTTACAATTAGGGCACAATTAGGGTTTTCTAGCTTTGTTTCTTGTACATTGTTGTTAATATGGTGAAATGATGATGGAAAGTGATTGAGAATGTTGTAATTTATGTTATTATAACTTATTTGAGAGTTGGTTTGGGTTTACAATGGATAAAAATCAAGAAACGGGTCATAGTTTAGAAACTAGCTCAGTTTTAGGGTTTAGGGTTTTGAGTGTAAAAAGATGTATGAAAGCTTATGAATAGAATAATTAGGGTTTAAATATTGTATATTAAGTGTATTAGCTTGCACACAAGTGATGGTGAAGAAATTAGAATGAAAATGGAGGTAAAACGGCTATTTTAGAGATCATGCTTAATGACTTGTACATTGAACTTGTACTTTGATTTAGAGAGATTTTATATTTCAAATAAGATGTTATATTACTTGTACATATGATTTAGTAGCTTGTGCATTCACTTTAGATGTTAACCCTTCATGTAATTAGGTTTTAAAGGCATACGATAACGGTTTAAAGCCCATTTTGATATAATGTTGCAAATGGTACCTTGTATGAGTCATGTATTTTGTAATAATGATATTATGACATTGACTTGACATGTTATGATGTTTGCTTGACATATATGATGATAGGATTTCCATATGTAGGTTGCCTGAGCTCGTTAACTTAAGTTATGCAAGAAATGTTGCATATTAAGATATTGGCAAAGTAATGTAATGTAATAAAGCAAAAAATTTCCCTCAAAAAGGTGAGTTCATATATAATTGATAGATTATACATCATCTAGCTTAATAGATGGATATTTACATTTATGAAAATTGCGGGTTGTTATAGTCCCCCATCCTTACAGAAATCTCATCCCGGGATTTGTTTTGATGTTGAAGTGATGATTGAAAACAAATGAGGATATTTGGCATGAATTTCGTCTTCGCGTTCCCATGTAAATTTTAGTCCTCTTTTAGAGTTCCATCTCACTTTGACTATAGGAATACGACTTCGCTTTAATTTCTTGATTTCACGATCCATTACTTCCACTAGTTCTTCTACAAAGTTGAGTTTGTCATCGAGTTGAAGTTCTTTCATTGGAATAATGAGAGATTCATCGGATAAGCACTTCTTGAGATTAGAAATGTGGAAAGTATTGTGGATACTACTAAGTTCTTCAGGAAGCTCTAGTTTGTATGCCACTGGGCCAATTCATTCAAGAATTTTGAATGGTCCAATGTATCGGGGATTAAGCTTTCCTCGTTTTCTGAATTGAAAGATACCCTTACGGGGTGATACTTTTAACATAACACGATCGCCAACTTGAAATTCTAAAGGCTTTCGCCTTACATTGGCGTAACTTCTTTGTCGATCTCTTGCAGCTTGCAAGCGTTGACGAATTTGTACGATCTTTTCAGTGGTTTCTTGAATTATTTCTGGTCCCGTAAGTTGAGAATCTCCAACTTCGGCCCAGCAAACAGGTGATCTACACTTTCGACCATAAAGTGCTTCGAACGGTGCTGCCTTGATACTGGCATGATAACTGTTATTGTAGGAAAATTCTACCAATGGTAAATGTTTATCCCATCCTTTCCCGAATTCTATAACACAAGCTCGTAGCATGTCTTCGAGTGTTTGGATGGTTCTTTTACTTTGTCCATCAGTTTCAGGATGATATGCTATACTCATGTCTAGTTGAGTACCCAAAGCATTTTGCAATGATTGCCAGAATCTAGATGTGAAATGATTGTCATGATCCGAGATGATAGAGATTGTTACGCCATGTCGAGAGACTATTTATTTGATATATAACCTTGTAAGAGTTTCCATACTACCAGTCGCTCGAGTAGGTATGAAATGCGTTGATTTGGTAAGGCGATCGACAATGACCCAGATGGTGTCATGTCCGGTTGAGGTTTTGGGTAGCTTTGTAATGAAATCCATTGTTATACTTTCCCATTTCCACATAGGAATTTCTGGTTGTACCAATAAGCCGGATGGCTTTTGACATTCTGCTTTAACTCTAGAACATGTCAAACACTTGCTAACATATTCTGCGATGATTGCCTTCATGTTAGGCCACCAATAGAGTTTATTTAAGTCGTGGTACATCTTATCAGAACCTGGGTGAATAGAATATTTTGATTTATGAGACTCATGCATGATTAAGTCTCTCAAACCGCCAAAAAGTGGTAACCAGCTTCGGTTTTTGATACAACGAGTTCCATCAGGACGAATTTCAACAAGAAGAGATTTTGCTAGTTAAAGCAAGACTTGTACATCATCTAACTTAATTAATGCTTGTACAAGGTGTTAACTTAAAACCATGTGATATTAACTAAGTCACCTCAAACCGCCCCCTAGGGCACGATTCGTTTTGGATGTGACTAGGAAAAGCTAACAAGCTTCGTGTCTATAAGTTTCACTCCCTAACTCAACAAAAATACAATTCCACAAACCATTTAAACACTCTCCTCAACACTAAAAGAACCTTTCTCTCTCTCTCTATAAACCTTCGGGTCTCGATGTAAACAAGCCATATACGCGACCCAAGAACTTAAAGGAAGCATTTGAGTTCACGTAAAAGGAAGTCAAGAGGAAATACACAAGCTCGAAGACTAGTTATAAACAAGCTTTGAAAGCTTTAGTGTGGCTACGCCTTTGAGTACAATGGTAGCGGGTGATTCTAAATCCTTAACCAAGAAGCCTTAGGACCTATGGTATGTTGCACTGCAAAACACTTTACCTTTGTATAGTACGAATTCGTTTATTGTAAACTAGACTAGGTTCAAGTGTATTTGGCAAAGCGAGGTACTAGCATGAAAACACGCAAGATAAACATGAAATGAACTTGCTATGAGCACATTGTACTCGTTTAATAGCGTGCACGATGCTAGAAACATATAAACTAACGCGAACAATAACCATGTTATATAAAAATGTACACGACGTGAGTAATGAGCCTTATTCGTAAATTTAAAAAGAAACTATACGTAAACTATAGTTGTAATCACGACGTAAGGGTGTGGAAACACGTATTCGACAATAATAAGCGTTTGCATGTCACGGGGCACGATTAGAAAATGTTAAACACGTTCACTTGGTGCTAGACGATTTAACTAGACCCTATAACACATTAATAAACATTCGGATCCTTAGTGGGCTACGTAACCCATCTTCGAGAGCCCACGAGGCTCATAAGCCACGATAAGCCTAAAACAGCTTATTCGTGTGCTTATAGGCGGCTTATTGAACTTAAAATGGGGCTAAGAATCTAAATGGACCCTTTGGCAAGTCGTTGAGCCAAACGAACCCCTAACGGGCCTCTAACCGAGCCCAACAAGGCCCAACGAGAGCTTATTAATAAGCCGCAGCTTATTAATAAGCCACTCAGGCTTAATAATAAAGGGGAGTGTCCATGTTGTTCATATGAGGCCTTTACTCCATTTGAAACCCAAACGCACCCTTAATGGGCCTCCTAGCTCATTAACGAGCCCTAAATGAGCAAATAAGCTCACAATAAGCTCGAGTAGCTTATTGGTGATCTTATGGGGGCTTAATAAGCTCAGTGGACTTAAATATACTTAATGGACCAAGCCCCGACCTCAAGGATTTCCCTTCGGGTTTATACCGATCCCACAATAGGCCCAATACAAGGGAGCAATTGGCTTATAATTCGGATAAGCTACATAAGCAACGAACCTCCTAAGGGCTTATTGAACCTTCATGTGCCTAATGGACCCGAATCAATCCAACGAAACACTCGAAAACCCTTAACGGGTGCCCCAAGGGCCGGCCCATTGGGTTGCTTTTTAAGCTTATTTGCTTTATTTAACATAAGCTGAAAAGAAAACTGTTGTTTCGGCTTAATGCGAGTTGGAAAAGCACTAGGGAAAAGTCAAAAACTTTAAATACCCTAGGACAACGAGATAATTTATCTGGGGCCCTCAAAGCCCAATAAGCTCGAAATAAGCTCTAATAAGCTCCCCGAGCTTATTATAAGCTAAACCAACACACACGAACTTATTGTGAACATCCTGACTTATAAAAAACTATTTGACGGATCTTTAATGACCACAACGGACTAACGGGCCGCAATAAGCCCGTTAAAGGGCAAATAAGCTCGATAGACTTATTTTTTTTCCACCGAAATCCTTTTGTGTAAACTTGAACAGCTTGATAAAGAAAAACGCCACTTTAGTTGGATGGATTCGGAGTTAAAACGGAGGTCTTTACAAAAACCAGGGACTATAAACCGTAAAATGGCCGAGTCTAAAGGACTTTAAATGTCATGTCTTGTAATTCTATAACCCAGGGACTGATATGGTAATTAACCGAAAGTATAAGATTAAAACTCATTACTTTCAACATACTATAAAACCCTAAGTGACCAAAGTTGAAATTACGTAAAAATTAAAGGAATATCATGACGTTTCTCGCAACTAGAAAGTTAAAGCGTAAATGTTATTACTTTATAGGGACTAAAGTGTAACAACTAAAAACCTACGGGTACATTTGTGAAATAAAAGAGAATAAGTAAAACACTTAACACGTCGGTCGAACCGTAAGATGTTCGGACATCAAACGGGATTAATAACAAGTTAATAAATAATACATATTTATTAATAATGATTACACGTTTCTCGAGAACCCATGAAATTATAAATACCATAACCATGCGCATTACTACACAAGTGATCACGGTATATATAAACTTAAAATGAGATTTAGTTTATATAATGAGTCATTAGTTAATTATGTAAACTAAGACTTGACCGTACTTACTTAGGTACTTAACGGTGTGATTCACTGCTTACTTGGATACTTGTTATCATTCAGAGAACTACCGGCTAAGGTGAGTTCATAGCCCCATGCTTTACAATTATTTAAATGATTTACATCCTTGGGGTGATAACATGCTTTGTTTTACAAACTGGACGCAAGTATACATTTTATGCCATGAATACGTGTTTGCCTAAGTTACCATAACCCCTTATGTCCATGACAGAACATTTAAATTGCATAGATGTGGTTGGGAATTACATTGTGCGGGCGCGAATGTTATGGATAGATCTATTAGGGATTGACAATCCCCGTTCGGGTGATTAGCTATCACTGGGAACGAACGCATACCATGTCGAATCAGGATGCTAGCTGGTTAGCACATCATCACGGACACTTGTGGCAAATTATATTAAGCATCGTACTGTCTAGCTTCGGTGTCATGAGCTTAGAAACGTAATTACTTTTATGAGTTTGCATCTGTTGCTTAACTCATACACTTGAAATCTTGCGGTCCTACCATTGATTTACACAAACCTATGAATTCACCAACTTTATGTTGACGTTTTAAGCATGTTTTCAGGTCAATAAGGCACGAGGTGCGATGATACATTGGGAGTCAATAATTGAAGAGTCAACATTAAGAATTTTGGGTCATTATTACACTTTGGGAACAATTGTTATAACTCAAATCTTTACAAATAAAGTTGAACTATTTGAACCATGAGCTTATGTAACAAACACGTATTCTGTTAAATCCATTTATCTTTCTCAACGACAACGTTTAGTATCGTTCTCAATCTTGTTTTATTGCCCAATAATGTAACGCCACTCGGATATTCAACCGTCCGCTGCATACCAGATTTTGAGGGGTGTTACAGATAGGACCAGAGCCAAGGTTATGGAACCAGGTCAAAAGTTTTTTCTGACTATAACCATTTTTTCAAAAACTGTTTTTTACAAATGGGATTTTGTGAGGGACATACATGCATTACATTGTTTAGCTTCTAGCGCGATATATATGATATATGACATGCATTGCTAAAGCATTAGTATAGGGTACAAGGTGCTTACTATTTCAATTACTGTTATATAAATGGATATTACGTATATTACTATAAGGACTTTTATTATTAAAGCCTTACATATCATATCGAATATTTCTTATAAACTAGATACTTATATACGTTATTTTATTTTTGCAGTAACCAGTCTTCAGCCTTCCAGGACGTCAGATGTTACCTACACTTCCGTCTACTCCGACTCTGAGCCCGGCAGAACTTTCTGGGGAGCCGAGTATGAGGAAGTATCGGAGGGAGACATACCACGGGTCATCGTACTAGGATACGACGGACTCCCGCTACAGCCAGTAGCCCCACCTTCACCAGATTACATACTAGGTTTCCACAATACTGCAAATTCCCAGGACGAGGATGAGCGTGAGCCTATGTTCATACAGGCGCATGACCCTGACTACGTACCAGAGCCTATATACCCCGAGTACATACCCTTAGAGGATGACCATGAGTTTCCGGCTGAGGAACAGCCATTACCACCTGTTGACTCACCCACTGCTGAGTCACCTGGATACATTACTGAGTCGGATCCCGAGGAGGATCCGGAGGAGTACGAGGCTGATAGATCGAGGAATGACCGTTTACTACCCTATGTGAACGGAGGGAGATGATGGAGATGATGGATATGATGGAGATGATGATGACGACGACTCATCTGGGGATGACGCCAGAAGGACAGGATAGGAGCTAGGAGGATGACAGGACCGAGGAGGAGGCGGAGGAGCACTTGAGCCCCGTCTGACCTAAATTCCGTCGTACCTGCCTGATGGGCCTATTTCCCCACCTGGAGGAACGGAGCCGTGTTATACACCAACACCCTCCACCTGACATTACTTTAGGGGCTAGGATTAACTGTCCGACCCCAAGCTGTTGTAAACCTTCCAATCCAGAGCAGAGGTTGAGAGACTTCTGGCCATGACTACTTCCATCATCACCACACCCACCTATATCACTATCACCCCCACTGCAGGGGAGCGCCTTGGCTAGGTTCTATGGCTCCACTGCACATATCACCACTTTACCACCCATCATCTGGGTGTCTAACCAAAAACCAGGCGCTCAGATAGCACCACCCAGGCTCTCATTGATGCAGTTACTACCGCATTAAACCACCACCTTCATTACCACTACTACCCACCATCTCTATCCATACCATCACCTGTTGATCGTAGGGATGATATTCCCGAGTCTGAGCAGCCTCCCCGCAAGAGGTTGCATATGTCCACTATATGCTCCAGATATGAGATCGGAGAGAGTTCCACTGCTAGACCTGCTAGAGGTCAAGGGATAGATTATGGGTTTGTTAGCACGGTAGATGCTGAGAAGAGGCGACATGGGATTAGAGATGTGGGATACGGGATTAGGGATACTTGGGTAGATCCGGCAGAGGCAATTCCAGAGATAGCACCTATGAACCGTGTGAGAAGGTCAAACGCTAGAGTCGTAGACTTGCAGAGGCTCCATGAGCGGATACACAGGATTGTATGCCTACTATAAGGATGCTTAGGATGGGAGGTCTCGCATATCACAGCGAGTCGATAGGGACTCGCAGCGGGTCGACTTACTTATGGGGGATAGTAATAACTCTCCAGGAGACCGTAGGATGTGGAGGAGGAGCCTATGCTTTCCCGATAGCTTGGGCTCATTCGATTAGGATTGGTCAGGCATCTCATCAAGCTTCAGACCCATCGTGATCAAGTGTATGCACATAGACCTATCTGACCAGGCAAAGACACCCAGACACAGCTACAGCTTACAGAGTGATCTTCTCCCATTCAGACACAGCAACCAGGTACACGAGACTCGTTTTCATATGCAGTCAGACTGAGTTATGGCGCTTCGAGAGACTGATCGTAACGCCAGGAACCAGATTGTAAGACCCCTCCGAGTCATCAGAGATATGAGGCGAGAGATGATGACATGCAGCCGAGTTGATAGCTCTGCAAGAGCACGTAGGACAGCTGGACAAGTCAGGACCCGAGCTAGGATTCCAGATCACCAGGAGGGATCTGGGGACGCCGACAAAAAGGTCCATACATCTAGTGACTTAAGTTATTGTATTTTGCTAGGTCAATTTGTAACAGCGCAATGTTAAGTATAGGGGTTCACTCCCGCTAAGCATAGCCTTAGATCTTTTGTATCGATCATGTGTGCTTTCTACAACGTATTTCATGTAAAATTTTTCAAAGATAAAATGAAAAAGGACGTGTTATCTTGTAATATATACTTCTCTTGTGTTGATTATCTTACCTATATATTATTATATTCTGCTATATAACCTCATGTTTTGTCTTCTGTGATTTAGACAAATCATGGCACCTACAACCAGAGGAGGACCAAATACCCCTGTCAACGACACCAACCCAAACAACATGACCCCCGAATCCATTCAAGCAATGATCGACCAAACTCTCTTGCGAAACGCCACCAATGGGGATGGAAGTCCACAGTCGCACGGAGACAACCGAAGGAACGTGCAAACCGCGCGTCCTTGTTTCTACGCGGATTTCATGAAGTGCCAACCTTTGAACTTCAAAGGGCTGAAGGAGTGTCGGTTTAACGCGATGATATGAAAAGATGGATATCATATTTCAATATCAGTGGTTGTGCTGTTGAAAACCAAGTAAAGTTTGCCACCTGCACTCTGTTAGGTGCTGCTCTGACTTGGTGGAATGGTCAGATAAGGACTCTAGGTCCAGAAGCATATGCCATGACTTGGGAAGTACTCAAGAGAAAGATGACGGACAAGTATTGTCCGCAGGGTGAAATCAAGAAGCTAGAGATTGAGCTGTGGAACCTAAAAGTCAAGGGAAACGACATTCCAGCATACACTGAACGTTTCCAAGAGTTAACCCTGATATGTACCAAGTTTGTTGCCAATGAAACCGAGAAGGTTGACAAGTACCTCAGTGGACTTCCTGACAACATTTATGGGAACGTCAAGGCTGGCCAAACACCAGACATATGATAGATAATTGAGTTGGCCAGTGACTTGATGGATCGAAACTCCTCACATATGCAGAACATGGCAGGCAATCAGACAACAAAAGGAAGGCTGATGATTCATCCAGAAACAACCATGGACACCAACAGCAACCCTTCAAAAGGCAGAATGTCGCCAGAGCCTACAACATGGGGACAGGCGAAAGGAAGCCATATGGGGGATCTTTGCCCAAGTGCAACAAGTGCCATCTTCACCATAATGGCCCGTGCACTCAAAGGTGCCACAAGTGCAACAAGATAGGGCACTTTGCCCGCGATTGCAGGAGTACTGGTAACACAAATGTTGCTAACACTCAGAAGGGCAATGGGGCAACTCCCAAAGGGAATGGTTGTTTTGAGTGTGGAGCACCAGGACACTTCAAAAGAGATTGTCCAAAACTGAAGAATAAAAATGGAGGAAATGGGAATGCACAAGGATGGGTTTATGCAGTTGGGAATGCAGAAAAGAGGGGAGATGCACCAGGGAACCCTGATGCGAACGTCGTCACGGGTACGTTCCTCTTAAATAACCACTATGCATCTATCTTATTCGACACTGGTGCCGATAGAAGTTTTATATCCACTGCATTTAGTTCCTTGATAAACATCGCCCCAACTTCATTAGAAAATTGTTATGACGTCGAGTTAGCTGATGGAAAATTAGTCGCGATAAACACAATTATACGAGGATGCACCTTAAATTTCTTAGACCATCCGTTCAACATAGATCTAATGCCAGTAGAACTGGGTAGTTTCGACGTCATTATCGGCATGGACTGGTTAAGAAGGTATCACGCGGTGATCGTATGCGATGAGAAACTTGTTCAAGTTCCCTACGGGAATGAAACTTTAACTTTTCGCGGAAACGAAAGTAGCAACGGGAGAGAATCCCGGTTGGCCGTTATCTCGTACTCAAAAGCTCAAGAGTACATGGCCAAGGGATGCCAGGTCTTTTTAGCACAGATATCCGCCAAGAAGGAGGAGGACAAGTCGGAAAAGAAACAGATAGAGGACGTACCAGCAAGAGGGAGGAGGGACAAGTCGGAGAGGAAACAAATAGAGGGAGTACCAATCGTCCGAGATTTCCCCGGAAGTATTTCCACGGGGACTGCCGGTCTGCCTCCAGCATTCGACTGTGGTATTTCAAATCGACTTAGTTCCAGGAGCTTGCTCGTAGGCGCAGCACCATATACGATTGGCCCATCCGAAAGAAGGAAACTACGAACAATTACAAGAGCTTTGTTCTGACAAGGTTTCATAAGCCCTAGTTCCTCAACCTGGGAGCCCCCGGTCTTTATTTGTCAAAAGAAGGACGGGTTTCGTTCAGGATGTGCATCGACTACCGCGAGTTGAACAAATGAAGGTAAAAGAATCGTTTATCCACTTTCTGAGGAATCGTATTGATTTGTTTGATCAACTTCAAGGATCCAGTATCTATTCGAAGATAGATCTGAGATCCGGATATCACCAGCTTAGAGTACGAGAACAAGACGTCCCGAAGACGGCATTTCGACTCGGTTTGGCATACGGAGTTTTCAGGTTTATGCCATTCGGACTGGACAATGCACCATGCGGTTTCATGGACCTCCATGAACCGAGTGTGGCAAAACCTACCTGGATAAGTTTGTAATTTGTCTTCATCGATGTTTTACTTTATTTATCAAAAGACGAAAAGAGGGCATGAAGAACACCTTAAAACAATTTAGGAATTCGCTTAAGGAGAGAATTTGTACGCAAAGTTTTCAAAATGTGAATTTTGATCGAAGTACATTCTCGGACAACGTCATTGATAGTAGAGGCATACATGTGGACCCGGCCAAGATAGAGTCTATCAAGGATTGGGCATCTCCAAAGACACCTACGGTTGTATCCGCCAATTTTAGGTCTTCTCCCTTTTTCCTCCTGATGGTTCACTATCGAAGATTCATCGAAGATTTCAAAGGATTGCTAAGTAATGACGAAGCTTACTCAGAAGGCATCAAGTTTGATTGGGGGGGAGAAAAGGGATGAGGACGCTTCCAGTTGATAAAGCAGAAGTTGTGCAGTGCCCCAATTCTGGCTTTACCGGAAGGGAGCGAAGACTTCGTTGGTATACTGTGATGCGTCACACCAAAGGCTTGGGTGCGGTGTTAATTCAGAGAGAGAAGTGATTGCTTATGCTTCTCGTCAGTTAAAGTTCACGAGTATGAACTAAACCACTCACGATTTGAATTCGGGATCGGTTGTGTTTACTCTAAAGTTAAGGAGACATTTCTATACGGGGAAACCAGAGTGCACCGTATTCTAACCGAACATAAAAGCCACATCACATTAATCGATCAGAAGGAGCTTAACTGAGGCAACGCGTTTGCTAGAAATTGCTGAGTGACTACGGTTGTGATATTCGTTATCATCAGTGGAAGCAAAGTAGTGCCGACGCGTTGTGGCCGTAAAGATAACGGGTTGAGCCAATGGGGTTCGGGATCTTAGTTATGAAAAATTGGTTTTGGATCTTCCCAAGACGAATACTGAAGCTAAGATCGAAGCCAGAACAGGAAAATATCGTAAATGAAGATGTAGGAGGTATGATCCGAAGGGACATACCCAAGGAAAGACTGGAACCGCGTGCCGATGGGACACTATGCCTACACAGCAGGAGTTGGATACCTTGCTATGGAGACTTAAGATCCGTGATTATGAACGAATCCCACAAGTCGAAATATTCTATCCATCCGGTTTCGAAAAGATGTACCAAGACGTGAATAAATTATATTGGTGGCGAACATGAAGGCTGACATGCCACGTTGTAGCAATTGCCTGACATGTGCAAGGTCAGGCAGAACATCAAAGGCCATCAGGATTGCTAGGTAAACCAGAAATACTGTGTGGAAATGGATACCATAAACAATGGATTTTATCACAAACTCCCTAAGTCGTCACAAGGATTTCGGGACACCATCTGGGTGATTGTGGATCGACTTACAAAATCTGCTCACTTTCTGCCAATACGGGAGAATGATCCGTTGGATAAGTTGGCAAGGTTGTACTTGAACAGGATAGTGGCAAGACACGGGATACCTGCCTCAATTATCTGCGATCGTGATGGAAGATTCACTTCGAATTTCTGGTAACAGGGGGAGATCATTTCAAAAAGCTTTGGGTACAGATATTAGCATGAGCACTGCGTATCATCCAGAAACTGACGGCCAGAGCGAGAGAACCATTCAAACTCTCGAGGACATGCTACGTGCTTGCGTGATTGATTTTGGCAAAGGTTGGGTTAAGCATTTGCCATTAGCTGAGTTTTCATATAATAACAGTTATCACGCTAGCATAAGGCCGCCCCTCTGAGGCATGTATGGTCCGAAAATGTCGACACAATTATGCTGGGCCGAGGATTGGGGAGCCCACCTGACTGGTCGGAATTAATACCAAGAAAACAACAGAAAAGACTCGTTTGGATAGCAAGATGCAAGCGGCAAGGATCGACAAAAGAGCTACGCCGATCGGAAGCGGAAGCCAATGGAGTTCGAAGTTGGAGACAGAGTTATGCTCAAGGTCTCACCATGGAAAGGAGTCGTACGGTTCGGTAAGCGGGGCAAGCTGAACCCAAGATACGTCGGACCTTTCAAAGTGTTAGCAAAGGTGGAAAGGTTGCCTAAAGGACGGGAACCTTCCTCAAGAGTTGAGCAGAGTTCACCACACCTTCCATGTATCAAACTGAAGAAATGTTATGCCGAAGGAACCCCTATTTAGTATGCCGTTAGAGGGAATTTCACGGTGGCGATAAGCTAGTTTGTGGAAGAGCCCGTTGATATCATGGTGAGGGAGACAAACGATTGAAGCGGAGCCGGAGAACACTGGTTTTAAGGTTCGCTGGAACTTTGGCGGGGCCCTGAGCTTCACATGGGAAACGGGAAGATTCGTTCAAGCAAAAATACCACAACTGCTTCACAAATCCGGGCATTCGTCACATAACTACAAGGACTTAAGCTTTGAGGACTCAAGCTCTTTTACGAGGGAGACTGTAACAATTTCTCATTTTCGTGTATTGTACGACTATATTAATGAATCACTATTTATTTTCAGGCCGATACGCTGGGAGAGGGAGGTATGGTGTTTTGGCATGGGGTTTACTTTTCAATATTTACTTTTAAAGCTAACCGCGTAGACTAAAAATAACCAATAAATGTTAACTAGGTCTCCAATTAATTTAAGGCGTTTACATCACCAAGTAAGTAATTATTATTTTAAGAATAATTATGTACTTTGCGTATTTTATTTCTTAATGGTCACGTAAAAGGGTTAGTTCGCGATAAAATAATTTGGACGCACCCGGAAACATACCTAGACATTACCTTAGAATCGAACATATACCAACTTTAAAGCCTAAAACAAAACTTAAGTCAATCTTCAGTTTATATCACTTGGAACCCGAAATTGGGCAAGTAGCTTGCACAAAAATCGTCCTTGGTGATTATCTTATTAGCAAAGATCCCCCTAATGATCTTCATAAGTACAAGTACCTCACCTAGCTCATTAAATCTTGTCCTAATGGTTCCCTAATGAACTATGACACAATGGATATTAACCTATGGCTTCTTTTCTTTCTCCTTGTGCCGCGATCTATCAAGGAAAGACACCAAGACAAGAGATTTGCTAGCTAAGCAAGGATCTTGTACATCATCTACTTAATTAATGCTTGTACTAAGGTGGTTTAACTTAAAACCATGTGAGATTAACTAAGTCACCTCAAAACCGCCCCTAGGGCACGATTCGTTTGGATGTGGACTAGGAAAAGCTAACTAAGCTTAGTGTCTATAAGTATCACTCCCTAACTCACAAAATACATTTCCACAAACCTTTAAACACTCTCTCAACACTAAGAACCTTTCCTCTCTCTCTCTATACCTTCGGGTCTCGATTTAACAAAGCCATACGCGACCCAAGGACTTAAGGAAGCATTTGAGTTCACGTATAAGGAAGTCAAGAGGAATACACAAGCTCAAGACTAGGTATACAAGCTTTGAAAGCTTAGGGTGGCGTACGCTTTGAGTACAAGTGTATCGGGTGATTCTAAATCCTAAACCAAGAGCTTAGGACCTTTGTAAGTTGCACGCAACACTTTTCCTTTGTAATGTACGTATTCGTTTATTGTAATCTAGTCTAGGGGTCAAGTGTATTTGCATGCGAGGTACTAGCATGAAAACACGCAAGATAAACATGAAATGAACTTGCCATGAACACATTGTACTCGTTTAATAGCTTGCACGATGCTAGAAACATATAAACTAACACGAACAATAACCTTGTTATATAAAAATGTACACGACGTGAGTAATGAGCCTTATTCGTAAATTTAAAAAGAAACTATACGTAAACTATAGTTGTAATCACGATGTAAGGGTGTGGAAACACGTATTCGACAATAATAAGCATTTGCATGTCACGGGGCACGATTAGAAAATGTTAAACACGTTCACTTGGTGCTAAACGATTTAACTAGACCCTATAACACATTAATAAACATTCGGATCCATAGTGGGCTACGTAACCCATCTTCGTGAGCCCACGAGGCTCATAAGCCACGATAAGCCTGAAACAGCTTATTCGTGTGCCTATAGGCGGCTTATTGAACTTAAAATGGAGCTACGAATCTAAATGGACCCTTTGGCAAGTTGTTGAGCTAAACAAACCACTAACGGGCCTCTAACCGAGCCCAACAAGGCCCAACGAGAGCTTATTAATAAGCCGCAGCTTATTAATAAGCTACTCGGGCTTAATAATAAAGGGGAGTGTCCATGTTGTTCATATGGGGCCTTTACTCCATTTGAAACCCAAACGCACCCTTAATGGGCCTCCTAGCCCATTAACGAGCCTTAAGTGAGCAAATAAGCTCACAATAAGCTCGAGTAGCTTATTGGTGATCTTATGGGGGCTTAATAAGCTCAGTGGACTTAAATATACTTAATGGACCAAGCCCCGACCTCTAGGATTCATTCGGATTTATACCCGGCCCAATAGGCCCAACAAGGAGCTTATTGGCTTATCGGATAAGCTACATAAGCGACGAACCTCCTAAGGGCTTATTGAACCTTCATGTGCCTAATGGACCCGAATCAATCCAACGAAACACTCGAAAACCCTTAACGGGCCCAAGGCCGGCCCATTGGGTTGCTTATTAGCTTATTTGCTTATTTAGAATAAGCTGAAAAGAAAACTATTGTTTCGGCTTAATGCGAGTTGGAAAAGCACTAGGGAAAAGTCAAAAACTTTAAATACCCTTATCGAGATAAGTTATTGGGCCCAAAAGCCCAATAAGCTCGAAATAAGCCCTAATAAGCTCCCCGAGCTTATTATAAGCTAAACCAACACACACGAACTTATTGTGAACATCCTGACTTATAAAAACTATAACGGATCTTTAATGAGCCAAACGGACCTTAACGGGCCCAATAAGGCCCGTTAAGCCAAAATAAGCTCGATGAGCTTATTTTTCCACCGAAATCCTTTTTGTAAACTTGAACGAGCTTGATAAAGAAAACGCCACTTGTTGGGATGGATTCGGAGTTAAAACGGAGTCTTTACAAAACCAGGGACTAAAACCGTAAAATGCCGAGACCTAAGGGACTTAAATTGTCATGTCTTGTATTTCTATAACTCCAGGGACTGATATTGTAATTAACCGAAAAGTATAAGATTAAAACTCATTACTTTTCAACAACTATAAAACCATAAGGACCAAAGTTGTAAATTACGTAAATTAAAGGACTAGTCATGACTTTCTCGCAACTAGAAAGTTAAAGCGTAAATGTTATTACTTTATAGGGACTAAAGTGTAACAACTAAAAACCTACGGGTACATTTGTGAAATAAAAGAGAATAAGTAAAACACTTAACACGTCGGTCGAACCGTAAGATGTTCGGACATCAAACGGGATTAATAACAAGTTAATAAATAATGTATATTTATTAATAATGATTTCACGTTTATCGAGAATCATCGAAACTATAAATACAATGATCTTGTGTGTCACCACACAAGTGATAACGGTATATATAAACTTAAAATGGGATTTAGTTTATACAAGGAGTCGTTAGTTTAAATGTGTAAACTAAGACTTGACCGTACTTACTTAGGTACTTAACGGTGTGATCCACTACCTACTTGGATACTTGTTATCATTCAGAGAACTACCGGCTAAGGTGAGTTCATAGCCCCATGCTTTACAATTATTTAAATGATTTACATCCTTGGGGTGATAACATGCTTTGTTTTACAAACTGGACGCAAGTGTACATTTTATGCCATGATTACGTGTTTGCCTAAGTTACCATAACCCCTTTATGTCCATGATCATGAACTGTTAATTGCATAGATGTGATTGGGAATTACATTGTGCGGGCGCGAATGTTATGGATAGATCTATTAGGGATTGACGATCCCCGTTCGGGTGATTAGCTATCACTGGGAACGAACGCATACCATGTCGAATTTGGGATGTTGCAGGGTTAGCACATCATTCACGGACACCAGTTGGCAATTTATAATTGCATTCATATACGTCGAGCCTCGGTGTCATGAGCTTAGGAAACGTAATTACTTTTTATGATGTTTGCATTTGTTGCTTAATCATGCACTGGGAAATCTTGCGGTCCTACAATTGATTTACATAAACCTATGAATTCACCAACTTTATGTTGACGTTTTAAGCATGTTTTTCAGGTCAATAAGGCACGAGGTGCGATGATACATTGGGAGTCAATAAATGAAGAGTCAACACTAAAGATTTGGGGTCTTATTACACTTTAGGGACAATTGTTATAAACCGGAATCTTTATCTATTTTGTTGAACCATTTGAAGCCATGAGCTTATGTAACAAACAAGTATTTTGTTAATCCAATGTATCTTTTTCAAACGACACGTTTAGTAGTCGTTCTCTGATCTTGTGCTATTGACCCAATAATGTAACGCCTTCGGATATTCAACATTCCGCTGCATACTCAAATTTGAGGGTGTTACAGCACGATTTCTACGGACTTACGGTTGATTTTATATGAATTTTCAAAGTTTTTAAAAATATGCCGAATCAGACAGGAGGCCCCCTGATTGATAAGGGGGGCGTCCAAGAGCTAAAGGAGCCACCCAGGGAGATAAAGGGGCCGCCCATCTGAAACTCCGATTTGCATTTTTTGTACAAAATCATTTAGTGACTTAGCGGAAAGATGTAGAACTTACTGATTTTGATACCGAACATAAAACACTTATTTTAAGCATCATTTTACTTCGAGCTAGTATACTAAATATATTTAACAACAAAATTAATACAAGTTAAGCATGAAAACACATTTCATATATAATCCTTCTTCATGGGTAATTTGATAGATGGATCGTACTCCATTTTTAAAACCATTTATTTTGAAAATTAGAGCGACGTGGCTCCTAATACCAATTGTGGAAATCGCAGGGGGGGGTAGTGCACTGTCAAGTTCTTAGCTGTTTGGTGGTCTATACCGAAACCCACAAGCAGAAAACCACAAACTACTCACGATGGTGGGGGACGGTGTAAACGGAGAGGCATGTGGTTGGTCGGGGGTGGTTAGTAAAGGGGACGGCGTGTGGTTGGTCACCACCACGGGGTGGTTTGGTGATGGTTTTTCACTTGTTTCTAATGTGCCTGGACTTGAGAGTTGTTTGTTTAAGTTTATTTCTTGATAATTAGTTTATTTGATTCGATTTGTATCTTAAAAACCTGTTTTTTTTGCATATTTAGTGTGTGGGAGTTTAAATATAATAATTAGGCAATAACTCATAAGTCAAAAAAATAAGTTAAAGAAGACTTATAATATAGGCAAGTCAAAATAAGTTCATAACACATAAATAATAATAAATAATCAGGACACCTAATATAATGGTGTGTTTCATTTACGTTTTTTATTTAGAAGAATGTATATTTATGTTTGAAAACGTGGTTTACAAGTCAAGGTTTGTAATATCGACATATCGTTAACATGTGTTTGGAAAGTACTTTAAAATGATTTGAAAGAAAATATGATACAAAAATTGTCACAAGCTTAAAGGTGGTACAAAGTGATTGTTATATTTGACTAGTTATGGCTAAACATTACAATCATATATAGTAATATGTTTGATTGAATAACTAACTTTAGAATCTACTGAAAATTGCTATCCAAGGGTAAAACAATAAATCGTTACAATGAATGACTGCAACTATGCCTAACCCAAACCCAGACTCTCAGGATAGCATCCACCCAAGCTCTCATTGATGCAGTTACTGCCGCATTACCACCACCTCCATTACCACCACTACCACCATCTCTATCCATACCATCACCTGTTGATCGTAGGGATGATATTCCCGAGTCTGAGCAGCCTCCTCGACTAAAAGGTTGCATTTGTCCACTATACGCTCCAAATATGAGATGGGGAGAGTTCCACTGCTCAACCTGTCAGAGGTCAAGATAGACTATGTGTTTGCAGCCGGTTAGATGCTAGGTAGAGACGACGGGATTAGAGATGTTGGGTACGGGATTAGGGATACTTGGGTAGATCCGGCAGAGGTAGTTCCAGAGATAGCACCTATGACCGTAGGAGAGGTCAACACTAGGGTCGTAGAGCTTGAGGAGCTCCCAATTGAGCGTGATACAAGGACTTGTATTGACTCTACTAGAGGATGCTCAGGATGGTAGGTCTCGTATATCACAGCGAGTTGATATGAACTCGCAGCGGGTCGATTTACTTATGGGGGATAGGATGACTCTCCAGGAGACCGTATGGATGGTGGAGGAGGAGGCCTATGCTTCCCGCGAGGCTTGGGCTCGTTCGATAGGATTGAGCCAGGCGAAATCATCAGGAGCTTAGTCCCGTTGTGATCATGTGTTTGCACATGAGGACCCTATCTACAGGCCTACCAGACATGCTACAGCTGCAGAGTACTCTCATTCAGACACAGCACCAGGTACACGAGACTCGCTTTCATATGCCGACAGATGTGTTGGACAAACACTTCGAGTGACTGATCGTAGAGGGGAAGTCCAGGAACAAGATTGGTAGAGACCTCTCGAGTCATCAGAGATATGAGGCGAGAGATGAGCGACATGCAGGCTGAGTTGTTAGCGCTGCGAGAGCAGCGGAGGACAGCTGGACAGTCAGGACCAGAGGCTAGGATTCCAGATCACCAGGAGGCTTCTGGGGACGCCGACAGTCACATCTAGTGATTTATGTTATTGTATTTTGCTAGGTCATTGTACAGGCATGTTAAGTATTAGGGGTTCACCCCGCTAGCATAGCCTTAGATCTTTTGTATTGTATTATGTGTATTCAGACGACTATTTCATGTAAAATTTTCAAAGTTATGAATGAAATGGATGTGTCACTTTGTACTATATACCTCTCTTGTATTGATTATCTCATCTATATATTATTATATTCTGTCATATAACCTCATGTTTTGTCTTTTGTGATCTAGACAAATCATGGCACCTACAACCAGAAGAGGACCAAACGCTCCAGTCAACGACACCAACCCAAACAACATAACCCCCGAATCCATCCAAGCAATGATCGACCAAGCTCTCTTGCGAAACTCCACCAATGGGGATGGAAGCCACAGTTCGCACGGGGATAACGAAGAAACGTGCATACTGCGCGTCTTGTTTTTACGCGATTTCATGAAGGTGCCAACCTTTGAACTTCAAAGGGGCTGAGGCGTAGTCGGTTTAACTCGATGGATTGAAAAGATGGAGTCAGTTTTCAATATCAGTTGGTTGGCACGTTGGAGAAAAAGTAAAGTTTGCCACCTGACTTGCTAGGTGCTGCTCTGACTTGTGGAAATGGTCAGAAAAAAAATAAGATACTTAGGCCTAGATGCATCTAATTGCCATGACTTGGGAAGTACTCAAGAGAAAGATGACGGACAAGTATTGTCCGCAGGGTGAAATCAAGAAACTGGAAATCGAGCTGTGGAACCTAAAAGTCAAGGGAAACAACATTCCAGCATACACTGAACGTTTCCAAGAGTTAACCTTGATATGTACCAAGTTTGTTGCCAACGAAACTGAGAAAGTTGACAAGTACCTCAGTGGACTTCCCAGGACAACATTATGGGACTGTCAAAGGTGCTAACCCAAGACACTGGATGAGACTATTGAGTGGGCCATTGTATTGATGGATCGAAAACTCTAACCTATGCTGAAAGGCAATCAGACAACAAAGGAAGGCTGTTGACCTTCATCCAGGAACAACCATGGGACACCAACAGCAAACCTTCAGAGCAAGAATGTCGAGAGTCTACAAAATGGGGGACAGGCGAAAGGAAGTCCTTTTGGGGGATCTTTGCCCAGTGCATTCACAGTGCCATCTTCACCATAATGGCCCGTGCACTCAAAGGTGTCACAAGTGCAACAAGATAGGGCACTTTGCTCGCGATTGCAGGAGTACTGTAACACCAATGTTGCTTAACACTCAGAACGGGCAATGGGGCAACTCCAATAGGGAACGGTTGTTTTTGAGTGTGGAGCACCAGACACTTCAAAAGAGATTGTCCAAAACTGAAGAATAAAAATGGAGGAAATGGGAATGCACAAGGATGGGTTTATGCAGTTGGGAATGCAGAAAAGAGGGGAGATGCACCAGGGAACCCTGATGCGAACGTCGTCACGGGTACGTTCCTCTTAAATAACCACTATGCATCTATCTTATTCGACACTTGGTGCCGATAGAAGTTTTTATATCCACTGCACATTTAGTTCCTTTGATAAACATGCCACCAACTTCATTAGAAAAAAAATTGTTATGACGTTGAGTTAGCTGATGGGAAAAATGTTGTCGCGCTTACACAATTATACGAGGATGCACCTTAAATTTCTTAGACCATCCGTTCAACATAGATCTAATGCCAGTAGAACTGGGTAGTTTCGACGTCATTATCGGCATGGACTGGTTAAGAAGATATCACGCGGTGATCGTATGCGATGAAAAACTCGTTCAAGTTCCCTACGGGAATGAAACTTTAACTTTTCGCGGAAACGAAAGTAGCAACGGGAGAGAATCCCGGTTGGCCGTTATCTCGTATTCAAAAGCTCAAGAGTACATGGCCAAGGGATGCCAGGTCTTTTTAGCACAGATATCCGCCAAGAAGGAGGAGGACAAGTCGGAAAGGAAACAGATAGAGGACGTACCAATCGTCCGGGATTTTCCAGAAGTGTTTCCCGAGGACTTGCCAGGTCTTCCTCCAGCTCGACCGGTGGAATTTCAAATCGACTTAATTCCAGGGGCTGCACCCGTAGCTAGAGCACCATACCGATTGGCCCCATCCGAAATGAAGGAATTATCAGAACAATTGCAGGAGCTTTCTGACAAGGGATTCATAAGACCTAGTTCCTCGCCTTGGGGAGCCCCGGTCTTGTTTGTCAAAAAGAAGGACGGATCGTTCAGGATGTGCATCGACTACCGCGAGTTAAACAAACTGACAGTAAAGAATCGTTATCCACTCCCGAGGATCGACGATTTGTTTGATCAACTTCAAGGATCCAGTATTTATTCGAAGATAGATCTGAGATCCGGATATCACCAGCTTAGAGTACGAGAACAAGACATTCCAAAGACGGCACGAGTTCCAGGTTATGCCATTTGGACTGACAAACGCACCTGCGGTATTCATGGACCTCATGAACCGAGTGTGCAAACCTTACTTGGATAAGTTCGTAATTGTCTTCATCGATGACATACTTATTTATTCAAAAGACGAAAGAGAGCATGAAGAACACCTTAAAACAATTTTGGAATTGCTTAAGAAAGAGAAGTTGTATGCAAAGTTTTCAAAATGTGAATTTTGGATTCCGAAGGTACAATTTCTCGGACATGTCATTGATAGTAGAGGCATACATGTGGATCCAGCCAAGATAGAGTCTATCAAAGATTGGGCATCTCCCAAGACACCAACGGAGATCCGCCAATTTTTAGGTCTTGCTGGTTACTATCGAAGGTTCATTGAAGGATTTTCACAGATTGTTAAGTCAATGACGAAACTGACTCAGAAAGGAATCAAGTTCGACTGGGGAGAAAAGAAAGAGAATGCTTTTCAGTTAATAAATCAAAAACTGTGCAGTGCACCAATACTGGCTTTACCAGAGGGAAGCGAAGACTTTTTGGTCTATTGTGATGCGTCACACAAGGGCTTAGGTGCTGTGTTAATGCAGAGAGAGAAGGTGATTGCCTATGCTTCTCGGCAGTTAAAAGTTCACGAGAAGAACTACACCACTCATGATTTGGAGCTTGGATCGGTAGTGTTTGCCCTAAAGCTATAGAGACACTATCTATACGGGACCAGATGCACCGTATTCACCGGACCATAAAAAGCCTACAAACATAATTCTCGATCAGAAGGCAGCTTAACATGAGGCAACGCCGTGGGCTGAATTACTGCGTGACTAGACTGTGATATTGTTATCATCCAGGGCAAAGCAAACGTAGTGGCCGATCATGAGGGCAGTAAAGACGGATTGAGCCATTGCGGGTTCGAGCCTTAGTTATGACAATTGGTTTGGATCTTCCCAAACGAATATTAGAAGCTCAGATCGAAGCCTAGAAACCAGAGAATATCGTAATGAAGGACGTAGGGAGGTATAATCGAGGGATATACCCAAGGAAAGATTGGAACCATGTGCCGATGGAACACTATGTTTACACGGCAGGAGTTAGATACCTTGCTATGGAGACTTAAGATCTGTGATTATGCACGAACCACAGTCGAAATATTTTATCATCCCGGTTCGAAAAAAGATGTACCAAGATGTGAAGAAATTATTTTGGTGGCCAAACATGAAGGCTGACATCGCCACGTATGTTAGCAAATGCCTGACGTGTGCAAGGGTCAAGGCCGAACATCAAAGGCCATCGGGGTTGCTAGTACAACCAAAAAATACCGAGTGAAGTGGTAATATAATCATGGATTTTATCTCCAAACTTCACTAGGTCGTTACAAGGTTTGTGACACCATCTGGGTTGATTGTGGATGACTTACAAATCTGTCACTTTTACTAATACGGGAGAATGATCGTTGGGTAAGATGGCAAGGTTGTACTTGAAAGGATAGTGGCAAAGACACGGAGTTCCTTGGCCTCGATTTCTGTGATAGTTGGAAAAGATTCACTTCAAATTTCGGGAGGTCATATTCAAAAGCTCTTGGGTTCGGATTATTAGCTTGAGCACTTGCGTTAATCATCCGAAAAACTGACGGCCAGAGCGAGAGGACCATTCAAACTCTCGAGGACATGCTACGCGCTTGCGTGATCGATTTTGGCAAAGGCTGGGTTAAGCATTTGCCATTGGCCGAATTTTCATACAACAACAGTTATCACGCTAGCATAAAGGCCGCCCCTTACGAGGCATTGTATGGTCGAAAATGCCGATCACCAGTATGCTGGGCCGAGGTTGGGGAAGCCCAACTGACTGGCCCAGAATTAATCCAAGAACAACTGAGAAGAGCTGTCCTGATCAAGCAAAGGATGCAAGCGGCACAGGATCGAAAAAAGAGCTACCTGATCGGAAACGAAAAGCCGATGGGAGTTCGAAATTGGAGACAGAGTTATGCTCAAGGTTCACTCCTGGGCAAAGCGAGTCGTACGGTTCGGTTGCGGGGCCAAGCTGAACCCGAGATATGTCAGACCTTTCAAAGTGTTAGCAAAAGTTGGAAAGGTTGCCTACAGGCTGGAACTTCCTCAAGAGTTGAGCAGAGTTCACCACACTTTCCATGTATCAAACCTGAGAAATGTTACGTTGATCCGAACAATCGTCATGCGTTAGAAGGAATTCATGTCACGATCATGCTCCAGTTTGTGGAAGTAGCCCGTTGAAATCATGGAACGGGAGATCAAACGATTGAAGCGAAGCCGGATACCATTGGTTAAGGTTCGCTGGAACTCTAGGCAGGGACCCTTGAGTTACACTGTGAACGTGAACGGATTCGTTCAAAACAAAAATACCCACAACTCTTCACAAACCGGGCTTCGTCATCCACTACAAGGTCTTAAGCTTTGAGGACAAAGCTCTTTTAACGGGTGGAGACTGTAACATTTCTCATTTTCATGTCATTGTACGACTCTATTAATGATCACTAATTATTTTAGTCCGATACGCGTTTACTTTTAATGTTTACTTTAAGCTAAAGCGCGTAGACTAGAAATAATCAATTAATGTAAATGGTCATAAAATAAATTGAGGTTTACATCCACCAAGTAATATATAATTTCTAGGAAGATAGTTATGTACTTTGCATATTTTTTTTATTAGTCACGCAAAAGGGTTACGAGTCGCAAAAAAATACATTTGGACGTACCACGAAAATACATAGACTTACCTAGTCTCAAACCAATACCCACTTTTCATTCCTTAACACAAAATTTAATCAATTTTGGTGTCAAGTGTCCACTATAACCGAATACATGCATACACATGCATAGGAAATCACCAAAAATCTTGCTAAGGATCCTAAAAGTACTAGTACATCATATAACTAATTAAGACTTGTCCTAATTGTCTCAACTAGCCTATTTACCCAATGGTTAATGACTCATTCTCCTTGCCTTGGTCCCCTAGGCCACGGCTAAGTGTCCACAAACACACAAATCACAAGATTTCATGTATCTAAGCCTACCTTGTACATATATTATGTAATTAAGACAAGGTACTTGAGTGGTTTAACCAAAACAATGTGTAGTTAACTAAAAACTTCACAAACCACTAGTTAGGAGCCGGTTTGGTTTAGTTTGGGACTAGGGAGAACTAACTAGCTTCATTTCCTATAAATACACACTCACACTTGACATTTTACACTCTTACAACTCTCCCTCACTCAAACAATAAAAACATACACTTCTTTCTCTCATTCGGGTCATAAACCACAACGAATACCCTCACCACCTTGTTTGAACCAACAAATATCCACAAGGGTTATTCGAGCTAAGGTTAGGAGATTACAAAGGCTTTGAAGCCAAGGATTAGTTGCTTCAATCGTATACGCATTTGGATTAGCACTCTACACGTCTAGCTCGTCACATTTCATACTCTAGGATTTGTAAGTCATATTCGAGCCTATGACAATTATACTATACGTATTTTTCCTTGTTATCTAGGTTGTATGTCGTGTATGGGCATATATATGACACACTAAAGAAACTTCACACATGCTAAATAAATAACATGCATGTTGTACACAAATGATATTGCGTAGGACGACTTGTGTAGTGTTAAAACATGCAAGAGACCAAGTAACGTAACCTAGTAACAAGCGAGGTTTTAAAAATCCATTCGTTATAAGAATCCCCACGTTAAACTTTCGTAGTAAATAAAATTGAGTGGCTTGAAATACGCATGCGACCCTCTATTGTAACGACCAAACCCGCTCCGAAGAGTAGGCTCGAAACATTCAATGATCATGTGTCATATCAAAGCACAATAAAGGCCTAAAAGTCATAATGATTAAATCAGGACAAAGGTGGAACAGCGGAATCAAACATCGGCTCCCAATTATGAGATTAACATGAATAACGTAAAAGAAGTCTAAAGGACGAAACATGTGTCCAAGATAGTATAACACATCAAAATGTCTGCGATGAAAAGAAAGGAAGCTAAATGGGTTACTTCCTAAGCACACACTCTCTCATGCCCAATCTCCCTCTAGATACCTATCCGTATTAAGAAAGAGAAAGAAATTACGGCTGAGAAAAACAACGGCTCAGTGAAACGGATATAATAAAATAATGTATGTATAAGGATGATCCTGGATTGGTAAATACAAGTAAAAATAGCGGAAAGATCAAAAGTGTATGAGGAAACCTGGAGAATACGTCATGAAAGAATTAGGAAATAAACTGGTAAAAGCTGGTAATACGAAGTAAAGATGTCATGAAATATCATGGAATTAGTATAAAACATAAATAATATGGTATGCTACGCGTCATATAATGACTTGCCATAATAATAATGTCGTGAATTAACATGATATAATAGAGGGGCTACCTCAACATGTAATAACAGAGGGGTGACCTCTTTAATAATATGGGTGGAGGGATCTGCTCCATTGTGATGGGATGTAGAGCACACAACCAACCAATCACACAATGAACTTTGTAACATGTAAACTGGATGCACCCATACGCCCCTGAATATTAATGGCCAAACTTGAAATTATAATCTGGTGACATGAAAAGGGATGCCGAGTGTCACTCTCAACGCGAAAAGAGTCGTGACACAGGTGCCTCATGGGTCACGGTCATGGACCTCCTTGACTAGGTGGTAAGTCATGTAAATCATGGTCATGCGTGTATTATGCTCGGGCAATTAGATAAGTCCATGATATCAAACATGTAAAGGATCATGGAATGAGACATAAAAATGGGGAAGCATAGCAGTTCTGGGGATGAATCATGAAAAGAAAGAATGTCCTTACTGAAAGGACGGAATATCCGTACCTTATGTCCAGCAGTAACGGAAAGAAATGGATAAGAAGATGGAAGCTACTCCTGCTTAATGCGATCTACATGTTAAAGGACATATATAAGTTACTTGTTCATGATTAAGGTTTCTTTCCATTTTTTGTAACTTTCTATTTTTAGTAACTTTCTATTTTTAGTAACTTTCTATTTTTAGTAACTTTCTATAATTAGCATGATTCCTTGATTAGTACGTTCCATGATTAACATATTCCATGATTTTAAAAAACAAAAGTATGTTTCATGATTAGTATTCTTGTTATATTGGGTACTTTCCAAAAATAGCAGCTTCTAATTATAGTAAGTTTCCAAAAATAGACTTTCCTTAATTAACTTTCCATAAATGATAACTTTCCTAATTTAATAAGTTTCCATAATTAAACTTTCCAAAAATAGACTTTCTAAAAATAGACCTTCCAAAAATAGCAGGTTTCTATATATAGTAGTTTCCATAAATAGCATGTTTCTATAAATAGCAGGTTTCTATAAATAGTAACCAGGTTACATAAATATTATCAAAATGACATTTTCTACCCCCAACTTATTTTATACAGAATATATTAAATATAATAACATGTCTAAAATCAGACCCCAAAGTTTCAGAAATTACAAAACAAGTCCTTATACTTTTAAAATAGCATATCGGGGTAACAATTAAATCACTAAAAACCCTAAATTGTATTTCCCCAATACAAAAAACAATTTTTATACATCATTAGCACATGTATTGGACCTTGTAAATATAAAAACCCTAACCCTAATTCGTTTCTTTCCTTTTTCCTTATTTTCAAAAATTGGCAAACAATGATAAATCTCCAATAATTATTCGAATTACTTCTAAATTTTTCCAACAATTTTTCTGAGTTATATGAGATATGTACAACCCCATAAAAATATAAAATCAATTTTACAAATAGTTTTTATGCCGATTTCAATACTAGCTAGAAATTAGGGTTTCGAATATGATTTGATTTATAAAATCAAAATAAAATGAATGAACATTTTTCTTATGCATAGATCGAATTTATATGATGAAAAGTGAGTTGTAAAAATACCTTGGATGATCCTTAGGGATTTTATGAATTTATGAACCCGGTAGAGCTTTTCGAACCCAAATCAATAACCAAAATCGAACCAAGCACACCCCAAGCTTCCCACTATTTTTCCCACACTCCTTGACCTTCAAATCACCCAATAAAAATCGTGCAAGCCTTGGAAAAAATCTTGTGCCACCTCTTTTAGTTTTTTTTAGGGTTTTGGTATTTCTTGTTTTTAGGATAAATCAAATAAAAATGCATAACAAATATAATAGGGTATTTTGCCGAATTTTTGGGCTTCTAAATAGATTAAAATCAGACTTTTAAGATTGCATAATTTATTTTATATTTATCCTATTTTATTTAGCTTAATTTGTATTATATAATTACATAAATATTAATTAATTTTGGCTAAATATATATAAATAATTATTAATTATTTTTCTTGTATAACATAAGGTATTTTAAATCTTACAAAAATTTCATAATTGTCACATGTTGCATTTTTATAATTTCTAACATTTAAATGAATTTTATTTAAGTTTTTATAGATTTTCTTGCATTAGGGGTATTTTGGTAATTTTACACTTATTGAAATTTTTAGGTTTTACAACTCTTCCCCTCTTAAAAGAATAATTCGTCCTCGAATTAGAGACATGATACGACTGAAAAGAACATACCAGATCATGGAAGAAAATGAGGATAAGAAGTCCGTATAGACTCCTCGGTCTCCCATGTGGCTTCCCGCTCGGGATGATTCCTCCAAAGAATTTTGACAAAAGGGATCATCTTGTTCCTCATGACTCTGTCCTGATGGTCTAGAATAGACTTAGGCTCTTCCGTATAAGATAAATCTCACGGATCTGATCGAATGGATAAGAGACAACGTGAAGAGGATGATACTTGTAACCTCTGAGTAATGATACATGAAACACATTGTGAACATGAGATAGCTGAGGAGGTAACGCCAAACGATAGGAAACCTCACCAACGCGATCAAGAATCTCAAACGGTCCTATGAAACGAGGACTAAGCTTGCCCTTGATACCAAAACTGACTCCAGTGTAGGTGATACTTTCTAGAACATGTTCACCCGGTGAACTCTAACGCTCTGCGATGTCTGTCGGCGTAACTCTTCTGACGAGTCTGAGCTTCCTTAAGCTTTTCCCTGGCGACGGCGACCTTTTCATTAGTCACCTCAATCATCTCCGGACCCTCAAGAATACGTTCACCAACCTGATCCCAACAAATAGGAGCACGACATTTCCTACCATACAACATCTCGAAAGGAGCGCATTTAACGCTCGCATGCCAACTGTTATTGTAGGCAAACTCCACTAGACCTATATAGTCATCCCAATTTCCTGTCCATTCTAAAGCACATGATCGTAACATATCTTCTAAAGTCTGAATGGTACGTTCTGACTGTCCGTCTGTCTCAGGATGAAAAGCTGTACTGAACTTGAGCCTGGTTCCCCAAGCTTTCTGTAAACCTTTCCAGAAACGAGACGTGAAACGTGGATCCCTATCTGATACGATCGCTGACGGAGTACCGTGTAATCGAACAATTTCTTGTTGGAACATTTCTGCCAATTTACTAACGGGGTAATCCTTACGGATAGGAAGAAAATGTGCCGATTTAGTCAAGCGATCTACAACAACCCAGATAGCATCGTGCTTCCTCTGAGTCCGTGGTAATCCGGTAACAAAATCCATGGATATTTCGTCCCACTTCCAAACAGGAATCTCTAACGGTTGCAATAGCCCACTTGCACGTTGGTGTTCAATCTTAACCTGCTGACATGTTAAACACTTTGACACAAACGTAGCCACATCGCGCTTCATACCACTCCACCAAAAGTGTTGCTTGAGATCGTGATACATCTTCGTCGAACCTGGATGAATCGAAAATGGACTGTGAGCCTCAAGTCAGCAGGCTTCTCGAAGTGTAGGAGCCTTGGTAAGCATAATTTGTACCCTGCATAAAATGCCAAACGTCATCACTGCGAAACCTCGGTCTGCTGATCTATATTCTGAATAATTGCCCAATTTCTCCGTCATCCTTTGTGCTGCCTTAATCTGAGAAATTAGGTTAGGCTCACCTCTAGACTAGCCAGAAACCATTACTGTCCTTGAACACTTGACTCGATATCCAAAACGTCAAGGTCACGAATAATTCTTCTTCCTCTTGATACCAGCTATTCATATCCCGACTTCTACTCAAAGATCAACCCCACATTTGCTTTACCCGGATGGTACTGAAATGTTGGTGTCATAATCCGTTTAGTAGTCCAACCACCGTCTCTGTCTCATATTCAATTCTCGCTGAGTGAAAATGTATTTGAGGATTTATGATTGGTAAAAAATATCACATGAATTCGCCATAAAGATAATGTCTCCAAATTTGGAGAGCGAAAACAACGGTGTCTAACTCCTAGATTTTCCAAGAGTAGGGATAGTTCACCTCATAGGCGCTTTAGTTGTCGTGAGGCATAGGCAATCCCTTTCCATGCTTGCATGAGTGCACACCCAAGACCTTTTTAGAAGCATCACTGTAAAATCTGAAATCCACCTGAAACAGATGGAGGAGTAAGAATAGGCGCGGAAAACCAAAATGCTGCTTATAGCTCCTCAAAGCTTCCTTTTCTCGCTCTTCGTTCCATACAAACTTCTCGCCCTTTCGCATAAGCTTAGTTAAGGGTAAGGCTAATCGTGAGAAACCCTCTACGAATCTGCGGTAATAACCTACTAATCCAAGAAAACTCTGTACTTCGGTTACAGACATCGGTCTTGGCCACTTGGTGATAGCCTCAACCTTCGCAGATCATTATATTTTCCTTTTTGCTGAAACAATGTGACCCGAAAATGCCACCTTACTCAACCAAAATTTGCACTTTGAAAAAACTTGGCATATAATTTCTCCTGTCGTAAATTTGTAGAACAGTGCAGAGCTGCTCTCGTGTTCCTCTTTAGACTTTAGATGTAAGACCAGAATATCATCAATGAACACGATAGCGAACTTGTCCAAGAATTTCATGAAAAAAAACTGGTTCATCAAGTCCATAAATACAGCTGGAAGCATTCGTGAGACCAAAAGGCTAACCAAGATTACATAATGACCATAACGTGTGCGATAAAGCTGTTCTTGGAAAATGTCCTGCTTTTCACTCGCAACTAATGGTAACCGATCGTAATCATCTTGGAAAAAAATGTATTTAGCGCCCTGAAAGCTGCTAAATAAATATCGATAAGATGGAAGTGGATAACAATTACGTATGGTTGATCTTGTTCAATTCATGGTTGTGATACATAATCTATGCTACTCGTCTTCTTCCTTGACAAAACTGAAAACCGTGCACCCCATGGCCGATACTCTCGGGCGAATAAAACCTGTTCCAACAACTCCTTAACTGATCCTTTCAACTCTTTTAACTCAATCGGTGCCATGCGATAGGAGCTTTTTTTTTTAGGAGATTGGCTCAACTCGGGAATAAGCTCATTGTTTAAATCACATCGCGAATAGGAGGTATTCCTGGAAGTTCGTCCGAAAATCGCCTGAAATTCGGAAACATCAGCTTGATCTTGATAGAAGTATGTAGAAGTTCGTGTCATGAAGGTAGCCAGAAAACCTTCCACAGCCATGCGATAGTAAGTACGTGCTTTTAAAGCGAAATGATCTTCATAGATTTTCCCGGTAAGGAACAGATAATAAATTCAGGAGCATGAATATCGCCGAATATAACACGACGGGAATGACAGTCAATCGTAGCACGGTGTGCTGCTAACCAGTCTATACCCAGAATTATGTCAAATTCACACATATCCAAGGGAAGTGCATTTACTGAACGAATCTTGTCATCAAACTGTAGAGGAAGATCTCTATATACATGGGTAACTGTGCGGAGTCTTTCATGGGCCGGGATATTCATAATACATGAATCAAGTAATATATGTGTCATAGTAAAAACATGAGGCAAACTTGGTAGGTATCACAGGAATGTGTCCACCCGTATCAAATATAAACAAAAATAAAAAAAAACACTGCTCGTCCGAGATTAATAATTACACAGTGATGGCTTCCTGTAGTTTGGCGGCTGATCCTGATTAAGTGCTAAAGACAGGCTTGATACGTCTGGCTTCTTGTCAGCATTGACCAGACGAGACTAGCACCAGTGGTCTTCTTTCTAGTCCCGCTGAATATGACCAGCCCCTGGGCCACATTTGAAGCAAGTACCAGCAGGCACGACGACCTCTCCTGGGGTCTACGTCCACATGTGTTGCAAACATGGTGAGTATAACCTCAAGGGTACCCCTGGATGCTGGGACCAGGATTCAAAGATAGATCTTGAGACACGAACCTTGAGTATATAGAGAAATAATAATAAACTTGTTATTTCAAATGATTTACCCGAGTTGGTAGATCGGTGGGATTGCTGACCTCTGTTCCTTTGGTCGCGTCCAGCACCAGAATTCCTGTTACCATGACGTGATGTTAGATTTATATCATATAACAGATAAAGACGATAACTATTAAGATTTGACCTGTTGTTGTCACGAGAGTAGTTGTTGTTATTGTTGTTACGGTAGTTACCACCACCGCCCTGCCTGTCAGACCCTTGACGGTCATTTTTCTGATCATGACCCCGGTAACTATTCTGCTGAGTGGCCGACTGATATCGGTCTCCACTCTTATGCCTGGAGAATAGTTGGACGGTACATATTATAAAGATAGGGAGGTAAAACATAAAACAAGGTCGTAAAGATTTGATTACTGAAGGTTTACCTCTTGTCTGAACGTTCGGACCTATCATAGTCATCCCTGTCACGAAGGATTTCTAAGTTGCGTGCAGCATCCGCAACCTGAGCAACATCCGTAAACTGTATACACATGACATGGTCAAGGATTGACTTATGAAGACCCCAACGAAAGTTCTTCGCCTGTTCTTCTGCAGTGCCAGCAGCCTGTCCAAGAAAACCAGCTAGGCGGAGGAAACGCTGCATGTACTCAGTACTATTTTCACTCGCCCTTTGGCGGATGGAATGGTACTCCCTCTTCAAGCGCTCTTGCTCGGCTCGAGGGAAAAACTGAAGAAAGAACAGCTCTTTGAAAGCTGCCCAAGTCAAAGTAAGGACCCACACATCTCCTCCTTTGGCCTGCTTATAGGCCTTCCACCAAGCCAACGCGTCGCCCTCGAACTTATACACAGCCAATCTGGTCTTAAAAGCATCATTACAATCCATCACGTCGAAGATCTTCTCCATATGGGAGATCCAATTCTCAGCATCAACAGGGGCTACTGCCTTCTCGAACGAACGGGGTTTCTGCTTATTGAAGCGCTCAAGCCAAGTATAAATAGTGACTGGTGGAGGATTACTACCCGAACCTACAACACCAGTGCGGTACTCTTCGCGAACCTGCTCGCGAATCTGTGGGAGCATGGCATCTACGGCTGCCAGAACGGCCGCAGCGAGTTCAGCATCGGTACGAGTGTTCACCATCTGACATTTGCAAAAAGGGTTTAATGATTAAACGGTTAAAAGGTCAAAACGCGACAGAAGATAAACGTCGATTCTGAAGGAACCTAATGTCTACCCAATCCTCACAGGTCAAGTTTTAGAGCCTACAGGTCAAAAGCCTGAGCTCTGATACCATAATTGTAACGACCCAAACCCGCTCCGGAGAGTAGGCCGAAACGTCATGATCATGGTGTCATATCAAAGCATAATAAAGGCATAAAGTCATAAATGATTAACATAGGACAAGGTGGAAAGCCGAAATCAAACATCGGCTCCCAATTATGAGATCAACATGAATAACGTAAAAGAAGTCTAAAGGACGAAACATGTGTCCAAGATAGTATAGCACATCAAAATGTCTGCGATGAAAAGAAAGGAAGCTAAATGGGTCACTTCCTAAGCACACACTCTCTCATGCCCAATCTCCCTCTAGATACCTGCCGTATAAGAAAGAGAAAGAAATACGGCTGAGCATACGATCCAGTGAACGGATATAAGAACAATGTAAGTAATAAAGTATGGAATCCTGGATAGTAAATACAAAGTAGCGGGAAAGATCAAAAGTGTCATGAGGAAACTGGAGAATGCGTCATGTAGAATAGAAATTAAAATGTAAAGCATGGTAATACGAAGGGCAAAGTTGTATTCACGGACATTATTATTATGACATTGTATGATTATATGAGATCGTGGGCATTCCATATTATTTTATGTTTATACATATCTCATGATATTTCATGGACATCTTTACTTCGTATTACCATGCTTTACATGTTTATTTCCTATTCTTCATGACGATTCTTCCAGGTTTCCTCTGACACTTTTCGAATCTTTCCGCTATTTGTATTTTACTATCCAGGATTCATACTTATTACTTACATTTTAATCTATATCGTTCAATTGAGCGTTATGCTCAGCCGTATTTTCTTTCTCTTTCTTATACGGCGGTATCTAGAGGAAGATTGGGCATTCCATGAGGAGAGTGTGTGCTTAGGAAGTGACCCCATTTAGCTTCTTTCTTTCATCGCAGACATTTTGATGTGCTATATATTTGGGACACATGTTTCGTCCTTTAGACTTCTTTCTACGTTTATTTCATGTTGATTTCTTCATTTTAATTGGGGAGCCGATGTTTAATTTCGGCTTTCCACCTTGTCCTATGTTAATCATTTATGACTTTATGCCTTTATTATGCTTTGATATGACACCATGATCATGACGTTTCGGCCTACTCTCCGGAGCGGGTTTGGGTCGTTACAATTATGGTATCAGAGCCAGGTTTTTGACCTGTAGGCTCTAAAACTTGACCTGTGAGGATTTGGGTGACATTGTTCCTTCAGAATCGACGTTTATCTTCTGTCGCGTTTTGACCTTTTAACGTTTAATCATTTAAACCCTTTTTTGCAAATGTCAGATGGCGCCCGCTCTACTCACTCGACCTGATCGCTGAACTCCCCCCTCCCCCCCCCTCCCCACAGCGGCGTAATATTGGCAGCGTTAGATGCCATGCTCCCTACAGATTCTGCGAGCAGGTTCGCGAAGAGTACCCCACACTGGTGTTGTAGGTTCGGGTATAATCCTCCACCATCACTATTTATACTTGGCTTGAGCACTTCAATAGCAGAAACCCGTTCGTTCGAGAAGCTAGTGCCCTGTTGATGCTGAGAATTGGATCTCCCATATGGAGGAAGATCTTCGACGTGTATGGATTGTATGATGCTTTTAGACCAGATGCTGGCGTTAAGTTCGTGGGCGACAGTAGTTGGCTTGGTGGAAGGCCTTTAAGCAGTCCATAAGGAGGAGATGTGTGGGTCCTTACTTTGACTTGGGTAGCTTCAAAGGAGTGTTCTTTTCTTCAGTTTTTTCCCTCGAGCCGAGCAAGAGCGCTTGAAGATGGGGAGTAGTCGAGTACCATCCATCCGCCAAAGGGCGAGTGAAAATAGTACTGGTACATGCAGCGTCCTCCGCCTAGCTGTTTTCTTGGAAGGATGCTGGCACTGTAGAAGAAACAGGCGAAGAAACTTTTTCGTTGGGGATTCATAAGTCAATCGTTGACCATGCCAGTGTATACGTTTTACGGATGTTGCCTAGGTAGCCGGATGCTGCACGCAAATTAGAATAACCACGTGACAGCGGAGGACTATGTTAGGTCCTTCCGAAAGTTCAGACAAGAGGTAAACCTTCAGTAATCAAATCTTTACGACCTTGTTTTATGTTTTACCTCCTTATCCTTATAATATGTACCGTTCAACTATTCTCCAGGCATAAGAGTGGAGACCGATATCAGTCGGCCACTCAGCAGAATAGTTACCGGGGTCATGATCAGAAAAATGACCGTCAAGGGTCTGACAGGCAGGGCGGTGGTGGTAACTACCGTAACAACAATAACAACAACTACTCTCATGACAACAACAGGTCAAATCTTAATAGTTATCGTCTTTATCTGTTATATGATATAAATCTAACATCACATCATGGTAACAGGAATTATGGTGCTGGACGCGACCAAAGGAACAGGGGTCAGCAATCCCACCGATCTACCAACTCGGGTAAATCATTTGAAATAACAAGTTTATTCTCTATATGTCTCAAGGTTCATGTCTCATGATCTATCTTTGAATCAGGGTCCCAGCAGTCCAGGGTACCCTCTGAGGGTTATACTCACCCTGTTTGCAACACATGTGGACGTAGACACCCAGGAGAGTGTCGTCGTGCTGCTGGGTATGCTTTCAAAATGTGCCAGGATGGTCAAATTTTCAGGCGGGGACTGCAAGAAGAACACTGGTGCTAGTTCGTCTGGTCATGCTGACAAGAAAGCCTGACGTATCAAGCGTGTCTTTGCACTAATCAGGAGCAGGCCGGCCAAAACTTAAGGTACATCACTGGTGTATTATTTTATTTTCGGCGTTGCAGGTGTTGTTTTATTTGATACGGGTTGTGCGACAATTCTGTGATATCTACCAAGTTTGCCTATGTTTTATTTGATCACAATATATTACTTGCTCATGGTATTATGTATATCCACGCCATGAAAAGACTCCGCACGTATTACCCATGTATATAGAGATCTTCCTCTACAGTTTGATGACAAGATTCGTTCAGTAAATGCACTTCCCTTGGATATGTGTGAATTTGACCATTAATTTCTGGGTATTGAACTGGTTAGCCGCACAACTGTGCTAACGATTTGACTGTCATTTCTCAGTCCTCGTGTTATAATTCTGGAGATATTCATGCTCCTGAATTTATTTATAATGAGTTCTTACGGGAAAAATCTCAATGAAGATCATTTCCGCTTTAAAAGCACGTACCTTACTATCGCATGGCTGTGAAGGTTTTCTGGCTACCATTCATGACACGACTTCTGACATTTCTTCTATTCATGATCAGCCGATTGTTTCCGAATTTCAGGACGTATTTCCGGAAGAACTTCCAGGAATACCTCCTATTCGCGATGTTGAGTTTAACATTGAGCTTATTCCCGGAGCTGAGCCAATCTCCAAAGCTCCTTATCGCATGGCACCGATTGAGTTAAAAGATGTTGCGACGGTCAGTTCAGGAGTTGTTGGAACGAGGTTTTATTCTCCCGAGTGTATCGCCATGGGGTTTGCACCGGTCTGTTTGTCAAGAAGAATGGACAGGTAGGCATGAGATTATGTATCGACTCCATGAATTGAACAAGCTCACGCATTCGTTAATTGTTATCCACTTCCACGTATCGATTGATTTATTTGATCTGCTTAAGGGCGCTACCATTTTTCCAAGTTTGATTTACGATTGGTTACATTAGTTGCGAGAGTAAGAGCAGAGGTGGACATTTCCATGACTGCTTTTCGCCACACGTTATGGGTCATTATGAATTATTGGTTATGCCTTTTGGTCTCACGAATTGCTCCAGACTTGTATTTATGGTCTTATGAAACCGAGTTTTTCCTTGAATTCTTGGAAAAGTTCGTTTTCGTGTTCATTGATGTTACTCTGGTCGTCTCTTAAGTCTAAAGAGGAACACGAGGAGCATCTCTGCACTGTTCTACAGATTTTACGACAGGAGAAATTATATGCCAAGTTTTCAAAGTGCAAATTTTGGTTGAGTAAGGTGGCATTTCTGGGTCACATTGTTTCAGCAAAAGGAATTACTATGGATCTGGCGATGGTTTTTGAGGCTCATCACCAAAGTGGCCAAGACCGGATGTCTGTAACGATAGTACAGGAGTTTTCTTGGATTTGAGGTTTTTACCGCAGAATGTAGAGGGTTTCTCACGATTAGCCTTACCCTTAACTAAGCTTATGCGGATAAGGCGAGATGTGTGTATGGACCGAATGAGCCGGAGAAATGAGCTTTTGAGGAGCTTAAGCCAGCATTTGGTTTCCGGCCTATTCTTACTCTTCCATCTGGTTCAGGTGGATTTCAGGATTTACAGTGATGCTTCTAGAGGGTCTTGGGTGTGTACTCATGCAGCAGGGAAAAGGTGATTGCCTATGCTCACGACTACTAAAAGCCCTATGAGGTGAACTTCCTACTCATGATCTGGGTTAGCAGCCGTTGTTTGTCGCGCTCAAAAAAATTTTGGAGACATTATCTTTATGGCGAATAATTGATATTTTTACCAATTCATAAGATATCTCAGATACATATTCACTCGGCGGAGAATTGAATATGGACTGAGAACGTTGGTTGGACTTACTAAGGATTATGACACAACATTCGTACCATCCAGGGGTAATGCACAAATGTGGTGGCTGATGCTTTGAGTAGGAAGTGGGTATGATAGCTGGTATCAGGTGGAAGAAGAGATATTCGTGACCTTGAGCGTTTGGATATCGAGTTATGTGTTCGTGGACAGAATGGTTTCTGGGCTAGTCTGAGGGTTGAGCCTAACCTAATTTCTCAGATTAAGGCAGCTTAGAAGGATGACGGTGAAATCTGGGCAATTATTCAGAATATTGATCAGCAGACCGAGTTTCGCTTCTGTTGAAGACTCGATGGCTTTTATGGCAGGGTACTAAATTATGCGTACCAGAGGATCCTACACTTCGAGAAGCCTTGATGACTGAGGCTCATAGTTCTCCATTTTCAATCCATCCAGGTTCTGACCGAAGATGTATCACGATCTCAAGCAACACTTTTGTGGAGTGTATGAAGCGCTGATGTGGCTTATTTGTGTCAATGTGTTTAACATGTCAGCAGGTTAAGATTGAACACCAACGTGCAAGTGGGCTCTTGCAACTGTTAGAGTTCCTGTTTGGGAAGTGGGGACGAAATTAATCCATGGATTTGTTTACCGGGTTAACATCGGAATCAGAGGAAGCACGATGCTATCTGGGTTGTTGTAGATTCGCTAGACTAAATTGGCAATTTTCTTCCTATTCGTAAGGATTACCACGTTAGTAATTAGCAGAATTGTTCCAATCAAGAATAATTGTTCGTTACACCGTACTCCATTGCGATCGTTGTCAGATAGATGTAACCATGTTTACGTCTCGTTTCTGAAGGTTTACAAATAGCTTGGGGAACCAAAGGCTCAAGTTCAGTACAGATTTCACTCTGTGACATGACGGACAGTCGCAGAACGTACCATTCAGATTTATAGTTATTGTTACGATAATGTGCTTTTAGATATGGGCAGGAACTTGGGGATGACTATTATGTTAGTGAGTTTGCCTACATTAACAGTTGGCCATGGAGAATTAAATGCGGCTCCTTTCGAGATGTTGTCTGGTAGGAAATGTCGTGCTCCTATTTGTTGGGGCAGGTCGGTGAACATATTCTTGAGGTGGTCGGTGATGATGAGGTGACTTAATGAAAAAAGGTTCGCCGGCGCCAGGGAAAAGCTTAAGAAGCTCAGTACTCGTCTGAAATGAGTTACGCGACAGACATCGCCAGAGCGTTAGTGTCCAGCCGGTGCTGTGAACATGTTTTCCTGAAAGTATCACCTACACTGGAGTCAGGCGTTTTCGGTAATATCAAGGGGCAAGCTTAGTCCTCGTTTCATAGGAATTTAGTTTCTTGATCACGTGGGTGAGGTTTTCCTATCGGTTTGGCGTTACCTCCTCAGCTATCTCATTTGTTCACAATGTGTTTCATGTATCATTACTCAAGAGGTTACACGTATCATCTCTCACGTTGTCTTTATCCATTCGATCAGATCCGTGAGTTTTATCTTATACGGAAGAGAGCCTATGTCTATTCTAGACCATCAGGACTGTGTCATGAGGAACAAGATGATCCTTTTGTCCAAAATTCTTTGGAGGGAAATCATCACGGCGGGAAGCCTAATGGGAGAGACCGAGGAGTCTATACGGACTTCTATCCTCATATTTCTTCCATGGTCTGGTATGTTCTTTTCAGTCGTATTCAATGTCTCTAATTTCGAGGACGAATTTATTCTTTTATGAGGGGAAGAGTATGTAAACCTAAAAATTTCAATAAGTGGTAAAATTACAAAATATACCCCTAATGCAGGAAAATTATTAAAAACTTAAAATAAAATTCAATTAAATGTTAGAAATTATAAAAATGCAAATGTGTCAATTATGAAAATTTTTCTGTAAGATTTATAATACCTTATGTTATACAGATAAAATATTTAATAATTTATTTATATATATTTCGCCAAAATTAATTAATATTTATCGTAATGTATAATTACAAATTAAGCTAAATTAAAATAGGGAAATATAAAAAAATAAAAAAAAATTTTTTTATTTAAATTATGCAATCTTTAAAAGTCTGATTTTATCTTTATTTAGAAGCCCAAACATTCGGCAAAATAACTATTATATTTGTTATGCATTTTTATTTGATTTATCCTAAAAAACAGAAATACCAAAACCCTAAAAAAACTAAAAGAGGCTGCACAAGATTTTTTCCAAGGCTTGCACGATTTTTATTGGGTTATTTGAAGGTCAAGGAGTGTGGGAAAAATAGTGGGAAGCTTGGGGTGTGCTTGGTTCGATTTTGGTTATTGATTTGGGGGTTCGAAAAGCTCTACGGGTTTCATATAATTCATAAAATCCTTAGGATCATCCAAGGTTATTTTTTACAACTCACTTTTCATCATATAAATTCGATCTATCCATAGAAAACTGTCATTCATTTATTTTGATTTATAAATCAAAATCATATTCGAAACCCCTAATTTCTAGTAGTATTGAAAGCGGCATAAAAAACTATTTTGCATAATTTGATTTTATATTTTTATTGGGTTGTACATATCTCATATAACTCAGAAAATTGTTGGAAAAAAATTTACCATAGTAATTAGAATAATTAATTGGAGATTTATCATTGTTTGCCTATTTTCGAAAAATAAGGAAAAAAAGAAAGAAACGATTCGGGTTAGGGTTTTATATTTTTACCTACGTCCAATACTTGCTAATGATGTATACAAATTGTTTGTGATTTGGGGAAAATTCAATTAGGGTTTTAGTGATTTAATTGTTACCGATCTTTGCTATTAAAAAGTATAAGACTTGTTTTGTTATTTCTGAAACTATGGGGTCTATTTTGACTTGTTTATATATTTTAATATTTCTGTATAAAATAGTTGGGGGGTTATTGAAAATGTCATTTTGATTTATTTTATGTAAAACCTTACTATTTATAGAAACCTGCTTATTTATAGAAACATTGCATTTGTGGAAACTATATATATAGAAGCCTGTGTTTTTGGAAGGTTCTATTTTTAGAAAGTCTATATTTGGAAAGTTTAATTATGTGACTACTTATTAAATTAGGAATGTTATCATTTATGGAAAGTTAATTAAGGAAAGTCTATTTTTTGGAAAACTTACTATAATTAGAAGCTTGCTATTTTTGGGAAAATCCCAATCATAACAAGATACTTATCATGAAACTTACTAATTCATGGAATATGTTAATTCATGGAACGTAACTAATCCAAGGAATCTTGTAATTATAGAAGTTATAAAAATAGAAATGTTACTAAAAAATTGAAAGTTATAAAAATGAAATGTTACAAAAATGGAAAGAAACCTTAATCATGAACAAGTAACCTTGTATATGTCCTTTACACCTGTAGATCGCATTAAGCAGGAGTAGCTTCCATCTTTTATCCATTTCTTTTCCGTTACTGCTGGACATAAGGTAGGAATATTCTCTTTCAGTAAGGACATTCTTTCTTTTCATGATTCATTCCAGAAATGTATGCTTTCCCCATTTGTATGTCTTTTGCCATGATCTCTTTACATGTTTGTGTCATGACTTTATTCTATTGCGAGCTTAATCTACACGCATGACCATGATTTACATGACTTACCACCTAGCTCATGGAGGTACCATGACCGTGATCACATGTGGCACCTGTGTCTACGACTTCTTTCGCGATGGAGAGGTGATTTCCGCGGCCATCCCTTTTCTGTCAACAGATTATTTTCTTGTTTGGCCATTATTATTCAGGGGCGTATGGGTGCACTCTAGTTACATGTTACATGTTCATGGTGATTGGGTTGGTGTGTGCATTCTACATCCCATCACATTGGAGCTGATCCCTTCCACCCATTATATTATAAGAGGTCCACCCCTCTAGTACATGTGGAGGTAGCCCTCTCTTAATATGCTTGTATTTACGGAATTATTATTATGGAAATGTATGATTATATGAGCTGTAGGCATTCCTTATTATTTATGTTTATATATCCATGATATTTCATGACATCTTTACTTCGTATTTCCATGCTTTACTTGGGTTTATTTCTATTCTTCAATGGGACGTATTCTCCAGGTTTCCTCTGCACTTTGTTTTCCGCTACTTTGTTATTTACTATCCAGGATTATACTTATTACTTACATTGTTATTATATCCGTTACTGAGCGTATGCTCAGCCGTATTTCTTTCTCTTTCTTATACGGCAGGTATCTAGTGGGAGATTGTGGGCATGTATGAGAGATGTTGTGCTTAGGAAAGTAACCCATTTTTTTTTTTTTTTCCCATTTTTTTCATGCTTCCTTTCTTTTCATCGCTGAATTTTGATGTGTTATACTATCTTGGACACATGTTTCGTCCTTTAGACTTCTTTTACGTTATTCATGTTAATCTCATAATTGGGAGCCGATGTTTGATTCCGGCTTTCCACCTTGTCCTATGTTAATCATTTATGACTTTATGCCTTTATTGTGCTTTGATATGACACCATGATCATGATGTTTCGGCCTACTCTTCGGAGCGGGTTTGGGTCGTTACAATTAGGGTCGCATGCGTATTTCTAAGCCACCTCATTTTATTTACAACGAAAGTTTACGTGGGGTTTTCTTATATCGAAATGGTTTTTAAAACCTCGCTTGTTACTAGGTTACGTTACTTGGTCTCTTGCATGTTTTAACACTACACAAGTCGTCCTACGCAATATCATTTGTGTACAACATGCATGTTATTTATTTAGCATGTGTGAAGTTTCTTTAGTGTGTCATATATATGCCCATACACGACATACAACCTAGATAACAAGGAAAAATACGTATAGTATAATTGTCATAGGCTCGAATATGACTTACAAGAGTCCTAGTGTATGAATTGACGAGCTTTGGACGTATAGAGTGCTAATCCAAATGCGTATACGATTGAAGCAACTAATCCTTGGCTTCAAAGCCTTTGTAATCTCCTAACCTTAGCTCGAATAACTTGTGGGACTATTTGTTGGTTCAAACAAGGTGGTGAGGGTATTCGTTGTGGTTTATGACCCGAATGAGAGAAAGAAGTGTATGTTTTTATTGTTTGAGTGAGGGAGAGTTGTAAGAGTGTAAAATGTCAAGTGTGAGTGTGTATTTATAGGAAATGAAGCTAGTTAGTTCTTACCTAGTCCCAAAAAATAAACCAAACGGCTCCTTAACTTGTTAGAGGTTTGTTTGAAGTTTTTTAGTTAACTACACATTGTTTTGGTTAAACCACTCAAGTACCTTGTCTTAATTACACAATATATGTACAAGGTAGGCTTAGATACATGAAATCTTGTGATTTGTGTGTTTGTGGACACTTAGCCGTGGCCTAGGGGACCAAGGCAAGGAGAATGAGTCATTAACCATTGGGTAAATAGGCTAGTTGAGACAATTAGGACAAGTTTAATTAGTTATATGATTGTATTAAGTACCTTTTAGGATCCTAGCAAGATTTTTGGTGATTTTCTATGCATGTGTATGCAGTCTTCGGTTATAGTGGGTCACTTGACACCAAACATGATTAATTTATGTGTTAAGGAATGAAGAAGAGGGTATTGGTGTTGAGACTAGGTAAGTCTATGTATTTTCGGTACGTTACAATGTATTGTATTGCGACTCGTAAACCTTTTGAGTGATCTAATAAAAAATAAAATATGCAAAGTACATAAACTATCTTCTAGGAAAATTATTATATTACTGGGAGGATGTAAACCTCAATTTTATTTTATGCGTAGACATTAATTGATTTTTTCTAGTCTAGCGCTTTAGCTTAAAAGTAAACCAATTTAAAAGTAATACGCGTATCGGACTAAAATAAATTAGTGATATTAATAGAGTCGTACAATGACATGAAAAATGCGAAATGATACATCTCCCACCCGTTTTTAAAAGAGCTTTGTCCTCAAAGTTATTAAGACCTTGTAGTGATCGACGAAGCCCGGTTGTGAAGAGTTGTGGTTATTTTTGTCTTTCATTGAACGAATCTTCACGTTCCCAGGTGAATCAGGGCCCTTGCCTAGAGTTCAGCGAACCTTAACCAATGGTATCCAGGGCTTCGCTTCAATCGTTGGAAGCTCCCAGGTTCCATGATTTCAAAGGGTCTTCCAAACTGGAGCTTATCGTTGACATGAATTCTTCTAAACGGCATGACTTTGGGTTGTTCAACGTAACATTTCTTCAGATCTGATAACATGGAAAGTGTGGTGAACTTGATCAACTCTTGAGGAAGTTTCCAACTGTAGGCAACCTTTCCAACTTTTGCTAACACTTGAAAGTCCGACATATCTGGTTCTGCTTGCCCCGCGTACCGGAAACGTACGGCTCAATTTCCAAGGTTTGAGACCTTGAGCATAAAACTCTGTCTCCAATTCGAACTCCCATCGGCTTTCTTTCCGATCAGCGTAGCTCTTTGACGATTCCTGTGTCGCTTGCATTCTTTGCTTGATCAGGACGATCTTCTCAGTTGTTTCTTGGATTAATTCTGGGCCAGTCAGTTGGGCCTCCCCAACCTCGGCCCAGCATACTAGTGATCGGCATTTTCGACCATACAATGCCTCATAAGGGGCGACCTTTATGCTAGCGTGATAACTGTTGTTGTATGAAAATTCGGCCAATGGCAAATGCTTAACCCAGCCTTTGCCAAAATAGATCACGCAAGCGCGTAGCATGTCCTCGAGAGTTTGCATGGTCCTCTCGAGCTCTGGCGTCAGTTTTGGATGATACGCAGTGCTCATGCTAATAATCCGTACCCAATTGCTTTTTGAAATGACCTCCAGAAATTTGAAGTGAATCTTCCATCACGATCACAGATAATCGAGGCAGGTATCCCGTGTCTTGCCACTATCCTATTCAAGTACAACCTTGCCAACTTATCCAACGGATTATTCTCCCATATTAGTAAGAAGTGAGCAGATTTTGTAAGTCGATCCACAATCACCCAGATGGTGTCAAAACCTTGTAACGACCTAGGAAGTTTGGTGATAAAATCCATTGTTATTTTTATCCCTAATTCCAACTCGGGGTATTTTGGGTTCGTACTTGCAACCCGATGGCCTTTGATGTACGGCCTTGGACCCTTGCACATGTCAGGCATTTGCTAACATACGTGGCGATGTCAGCCTTCACTGTTGGCCACCAAAATATTTCTTCTCATCTTGTGTACAATCTTTTCGGAACCGGGATAGGATAAAAATATTTCGACTGTGGGATTAGTGCATAATCACAGATCTTAAGTCTCTCCAATAGAAGGTTATCTAACTCCTGCTGTGTAAGCATAGTGTCCCATCGGCACGCGGTTCCAATCTTTCCTTGGGTATATCCCTTCGGATTATACCTCCTACGTCTTCATTTACGATATTCTCTGGTTTCTAGGCTTCGATCTGAGCTTCTAATATTCGTTTGGGAAGATCCAAAACCAATTGTACATAAATAAGGCTCGAACCCGCAATGGCGTAATTCCGTTTCTTTACTGCTCAGTGCATCGGCCATACGTTTGCTTTCCTGGATGATAACGGAATATCACAGTCGTAGTCATCAGTAATTTCCTAAGCAACCGGCGTCTGCTCATGTTAAGCTCCTTCTGATCGAGAAGAATTGTGTTGCTAGGCTTTTATGGTCGGGTGATTACGGTTTTTATGGGGGGCCCCCCAAAAAAAAAAATTTCGGGTCCGTTATAGATAGTGTCTCTATAGCTTTAGGGCAAAAAACCTACGATACCAAGCTCCAAATCATGAGTGGTGTAGTTCTTTCGTGACTTTTAACTGCCGAGAAGCATTAGGCAATCACCTTCTCTTATGCATTAACCACTGCAACCTAAGGGGGGGGGGGGGGGGGCCCCCTTGGTTGTGACGCTTTCACAGTATACACAAAGTCTTGCTCCCTTCAGGTAAAGCCTGATTGGGGGCATGCACAGCTTCTGCTTTATCAAACTGGAAAGCGTCTATCTCCTTTTCTCCCAGTCGAACTGATTCCTTTCTGGTAAGTTTCGTTCATTGACTTAGCAATCTTCGAATATCCTTCAATGAACCTTCGATAGTAACCAGGCTCAAGACCGAAAAATTGGCGGATCTCCGTTGGTGTATTGGGGAGATGCCATCTCGTGATAGACTCTATCTTGCGGGGGCTCACACATGTTTTCCTCTACTATCAATGGACTTGTCCGAGAAATTGACCTTCGGAATCCAAAATTCACATTTTGCAAACTTTGATACAAACTTCTCTTCTTAAAGTAATTCCAAATGCTTTATGGTGTTCTTCATTGCTCACTTTCGTCTTTTGAATAAAATAGTATGTCATCGTTGAGAAATTATGAACTTATCCAGTAAGGTTTGCACATCGGTTACATGAGGTTCATGAATACCGCAGGTGCGTTTGTCAGTCAGAATGGCATAACCTGGAACTTGTAATGACCATACCGAGTTTGGAATGCCGTCTTTAGAATGTCTTGTTCTCGCACTCTAAAGCTTGGGGTGATATCTGAACTCTTGGCCTTTGATCCTAGAAAATCAAGTCAGTGTATTTAATAAATCGTCGATCCTCGGAAGTGGATAACGATTCTTCACTGTCAGTTTATTTAATTCACGGTAGTCGATGCACATCCTTTATGACCCATCCTTCTTTTTGACAAACAAGACCGGGGCTCCCCAAGGTGAGGAACTAGGCCTTATGAATCCTTTGTCGGAAAGCTCTTGTAATTGTTCCGATAATTCCTTCATTTCGGATGGAGCCAATCGATACGGTGCTCGAGCTACGGGTGCGGCTCCTGGAATTAAGTCGATTTGGAATTCCACTGGTCGAGCCGGAGGAAGACCTGGCAAGTCCTCGGGAAATACTTCAGGAAAATCTCGGACGATTGGTACGTCCTTTATTTGTTTTCCTTCCGACTTGTCCTCCTCTTTCTTGGCGGATATCTGCGCCAAAAAGACCTGGCATCCTTTTGCCATGTACTCTTGAGCTTTTGAACATGAGATAACTGTCAACCGAGATTCTCTCCCGTTGCTACTTTCGTTGCCACAAAAAGTCAAAGTTTCATTCCCATAGGGAACTTGAACAAGTTTCTCATCGCACACGATCACGGCGTGACATCTTCTTAACCAGTCCATACCGATAATGACATCGAAACTACCCAGTTCTACGGGCATTAGATCTATGTTGAACGGATGGTCTAAGAAATTTAAAGTGCAACCTCGTATAATAGTGTCTATCCCGACTAATTTCCCATCAGCTAATTCGACATCATAACAATTTTCTAATGGAGTTGGGGCGATGTTAATCAAGGAACTAAATGCAGTAGATATAAAGCTTCTATCGGCACCAGTGTCGAATAAGATAGATGCATAGTGGTTGTTTAAGAGGAACATACCCGTGACGACATTGGCATCCGGGTTTCCCGATGCATTTCCTCTCTTTTCTGCATTCCCAACTGCATAAACCCAGCCTTGTGCATTCCCATTCCCTCCATCCTTATTCTTCAACTTAGGACAATCTCTCTTGAAATGCCCTGGTGCTCCACACTCAAAACAACCATTTCCCTTGGGAGCTGCCCCATTGCCCTTCTGAGTATTAGCAACATTTGTGTTACCAGTACTCCTGCAATCGCGAGCAAAATGCCCTACTTTGTTGCACTTGTGGCACTTCTGGGTGCACGAGCCATTGTGGTGAAAGTGGCACTTGGTGCACTTGGGCAAGGATCCCCCATACGACTTCTTTTCGCCTGTCCCTATATTGTAGACCTTGGCAACATTCTGCCTCTTGAAGGGTTGTTGTTGGTGACCATGGTTGTTTCTGGATGAATCATCAGCCTTCCTTTTGTTGTCAGACTGCCTTTCTGCGTAGGTGCGGAGTTTCTGATCCATCAAGTCGTTGGCCAACTCAATAGTCTCATCCAACGTCTTGGGTCTGGCAGATTTGACGTTCCCATAAATGTTGTCAGGAAGTCCACTGATGTACTTGTCAACCTTCTCGGTTTCGTTGGCAACAAACTTGGTACATATCAGGGTTAGCTCTTGGAAACGTTCAGTGTATGCTGGAACATCGTTCCCCTTGACCTTTAGGTTCCACAGCTCGATTTCTAATTTCTTGATTTCACCCTGCGGACAATACTTGTCCGTCATCTTTTTTCTTGAGTAATTCCCAAGTTATCGCATATGCCTCAGGACTTAAGGTTCTTATCTGACCATTCCACCAAGTCAAAGCAGCACCTAACAGAGTGCAGGTGGCAAACTTTACTTGATTCTCAATAGCACAACCACTGATATTGAAAACTGACTCTATCTTCTCAATCCACCGAGTCAAACCGACCACGCCTTCAGTCCCCTTGAAGTTCAAAGGTTGACACTTCATGAAGTCAGCGTAAAAACAAGGGCGCGCAGTTTGCACATTCCTTCGGTTATCCCCGTGTGAACTGTGGCTTCCATCTCCATTGGTGGAGTTTCGCAGAAGAGCCTGGTCAATCATTGCTTGGATGGATTCTGGAGTCATGTTGTTTGGGTTGGTGTTGTTAACAGGGGTATTCTGTCCTCTTCTGGTCGTAGGTGCCATGATTTGTCTAGATTACAAAAGACAAAACATGAGGTTATATGACAGAATATAATAATGTATAGATGAGATATCAACACAAGAGAGGTATATAGTACAACATAACACATCCATTTCATTCATAACTTTGAAAATTTTACATGAAATAGTTGTCGGATTACACAGAATACAATACAAAAGATCTAAGGCTATGCTAGCGGGGAAAACCCCTAATACTTAACATGCCTGTACAATGACCTAGCAAGATAAAAAAAATTAACTAAATCACTATGAATGTGACTGTCAGCATCCCCAGAAGCATCCTGGTGATCTGGAATCCTAGCCTCTGGTCCTGGCTGTCTAGCTCTCCTCTGCTGCTCTCGTAGTGCTAACAACTCGGCCTGCATGTCGCTCATCTCTCGCCTCATGTCTCTAATGACTCGGAGAGTCTCTATCATCTGGTCCTGACGCCTATGGTCAGTCTCTCAAAGCGTTGCTAACTCAGCCTGCTGCATCTGAAAGCGAGTCTCATGTACCTGGTGCTGTATCTGAATGAGAGTACCCTGCAGCTGTAGTGTGTCTGTGTGCTTGGAGATGGGTCTCATGTGCTAACACATATCACGATGGTCTGAAGCTCCTGATGAGTGCCTGACCTAATATAACGAGTGAGCTCCAAGCCTACTCGGGAAGCATAGGCATCCTCCTCCACATCCATACTGTCTCCCTGGCTGAGTTAGCCTATCCCTCATAAGTAAATTCGGACCGCTGCGAGTCCATATCGACTCGCTGTGATATACGAGACCTACTATCCTGAGCATCCTCTAGTAAAGCATACAAGTCCTGTGTATCATGCTCATGGAGCTCAGCAAGCTCTGTGACCCTAGTATTGACCTCTCCCACGGTCATAGGTGCTATCTCTAGAACTGCCTCTGCCGGATCTACCCAAGTATCCCTAATTACCGTACCTAACATCTCTATCCCCTGGTCGCCTCTCTTTAGACATTACCATGCTGACAAACCCATAATCTATCCCTCGACCTCTGGTAGGTCTAGCAGTGGAACTCTCCCCGACCTCGTATCTAGAGCCTAGAGTGGACAAATACAACCTCTTAAGGGGAGGCTGCTCAGACTCGGGAATGTCATCCCTACGGTCAACAGGTGGTGGTATGTATAGAGATGGTGGTGGTAGTGGTGATGGTAATGCGGCAGTAACTGCATCAATAAGAGCCTGAGTGGATGCTATCCTGAGTGTCTGGATTTGGGTTGGACACCCAGATGATGGTAGTAATGGTGATGAATGTGCAGGTGGAGCTGTGCACCTAGCAAGGCGCTCTCCTGCAGAGGGTGGTGATAGTGAGATAGGGGGTGATGGTGATGGAGTAGTCATGGCTAGAAGTCTCTTAACCTTTGCCTCTGGTGGAAGGGATATGGAAGTCTGAGGCCGGACGGTAATCCTAGCCCCAATAGTAATGTCAGTGGAGGGTGGTGGTATGACAGGCTTTATTCTCTCGGGTGGGAAAACAGGCTCATCAACAGGTGCAGCAATAGTAGAGTTGGCCGGAGCTATATGCCCCTCCTCCTCCTCCTCGTCGTCCTCATCATCCTCATCCTCATTAGTGTTATCCCCAGATGAATCGCCGTCATCATCATCTCCATCATCTCCACCGTCCATAGGATAGTCAACCGGACCATCCTCTGTCTCATCGTCCTCGTACTCCTCTGGATCCTCCTCAGGATCCGACTCAGTAACATGTCGGGTGACTCAGCAGTAGTGTTGAATAACAGGAGGTAATGGCTTCTCCTCTGCGAAAAACTCATGCTATCCTGTCGGAGGAAAAAAACAAAACAAAAAAAAAAAACCTAGCGGTGTCTGTGGATCCTCTGTGCCTGGTATGTAATCCGGTGATAGTAGGGCTACTGGCTGTAGCGGGAGTCCGTCGTATCCTAATACGATGATCCGTAGGATGCCTCCCTCAGATACCTCCTCATCATCGGCTCCCCAGAAGGCTCTGCCGGGCTCAGAGTTGGTGTAAACGGAAGTGTAGGTAACAGCAGATGTCGCAGAAGACATGATTACTACAAAAAGAAAAATAACTTATATAAGTATTACTTATAGGAAAAAAATCGTATATATGTCTGTAAGCTTAAATTATAAAAGTCTTATAGTAATATACGTAATATATTTACTCACACGTATATCGTCATGTAAGCACTTAGTACCGTAACTAATGCTAAAAAATGCATGTCATGTAGCACATAAATTTGATCAACAGTATGTGTGTATGTCCCCCTACAAACCCGTTTGTAAATCAAGTGTTTGAAATATTATAGTCCAGGACAAACTTTTTGACCTGGTTCTCTATAACTTGGCTCTGATACCAATCTTGTAACACCCTCAAAATCTGACTTACGCAGCGGGAATGTTGAATATCCAAGGGGTTACATTTTGGAATCAATAGTACAAGATATGAGAACGACTACTAAACGTGTCGTTTGAAAAAGATACATTGGATTAACAAAATACTTGTTTGTTACATAAGCCCATGGCTTCAAATTGTTCAACAATGTAAATAAAGATTCCGGTTTATAACAATTGTCCCCAAAATGTAATAAGACCCCAAATCTTATGTGTTGACTCTTTAATTATTGACTTCCAATGTATCATCGCACCTCGTGCCTTATTGACCTGAAAAACATGCTTAAAATGTCAACATAAAGTTGGTGAATTCATAGGTTTGTGTAAATCAATAGCAGGACCGCAAGATTTCCAAGTGTATGATTAAGCAACACATGCAAACATCATAAAAAGTAATTTCGTTTTCCTAAGCTCATGACACTGAAGCTCGACAAGTATGAATGCAATAAATTGCCAATGAAATGCCCATGAATGATGTTCTAACCCGAAACATCCCAAATCCGACATGTTACAACATTCGTTCCCGGTGATAGCTAGTCACCCGAACGGGGATGTCAATCCCAAATAGATCTACTCATAACATTCGCGCTTACAATCCAGTAATTGACAGTTCATGATAACAGGGCTCAGTGGGTTATCGCTACTTAGGCAAACACGAAATCATAGTATAAAATGTGCACTTGCGTCCAATTTGTAAAACAAAGCATGTTCTCACCCCAAAGATGTAAATCATTTAAATAACTGTAAAACATGGGGCTATGAACTCACCTCAGCAGGTAGTTCCTCGCAGTTTGCAAATACGCTCAAGTATAGAAAATAGTACGCCGTCAAATACCTAAGTAAATACGGCACGTCTTAGTCTATCACTTTAGAGTATGACACATAAATAAACTACATGACAATGCTAGTTTATTTAACTCATTATATATATTGTTATCACTTGTGTGGTAATAATCCCATTAACAGAATAGTTAATTTACTCGTTTGCTCTCGGGAAGGTATACGACTAAAGATAGGTTTCGTTAATAAATGGACATTTATTAACCCGACAGTTTATACACCGATAAACCTTGACTTTAAATATAATAATACTTTTATTATATTAAGTCCAGTCCGACACTTTAAGTATTTATAAAATCATTTAAGTTTCATAACATACCTTGAAGTTCTCAGTTTGGCAACTTTAGTCCCTTTACTAAAGTTTGGTTAAATTATACTTTTAACCCCTAACTTCCCAAGTTGTTACTTTTAGTCCCTTAACTTTACAAAAGTTGTACTTTTAGTCCAAGTTAATTCAAAACAGTCCCTTAAGTTTGAAATATGTCAAAAACAGTCCATGGACTTGTAAAATCAATATTTACAGTTTACACCTTCTAGTTTGCACTTTGACACTTTTAGTCCTTAAACTTGTAAAAATCACATTTTAAGCCCGTTTAAGTCCTAACAAGTGGCAATAGACTTTCTTTAATTCCAATAATCCATATAAACTGTTTAAGCTTACAAATAAGCTCGGATGAGCTTATTTGGGCTTATTAGGCCTTAAAGTCTATATAAAGCCCGTTAACCGTTTTAAAAGTTCAAGACTTTCCAATTTGGGTCCATTATCATAACTAAGTTTCATTAAGTCCAAAATTATTACATAAGCTATTTTTCAGAGCTTCAAATAAGCTGTGTTCCTTAATGGCCTATTCGGCTCTTATGTGTTATCCGAAATAGGCTAACTAGTCCAAATAAGGTCCGGTTCATTTATACTAGTTTCTATAAGTTTAAGTTCACTTTTAATAAGTCGCATAAGCTTATTGAGCTTATAAATAAGCCACACCCCCATGGTGGGCTGTTGGGCCGCTTAGTGGGCCTCGTAAATGGGCCACGAGCCCACTTAGCTCAAAACACTTCTTAGAATGCAACTAGTGCTAATTAAAATTTTTAATCATGTTACTATGACTCTTAGTAACTAAAGCAACTTTTATCTTGATTTATCATAATCTTCACGCCAATAGTGGGCATGTCATACCCCTTTCATGGCTTATTTTCGTTTCGTCTTTCGCCAAAGACGAGACTAGTGTATACTTCCTTTTACGAGAAAACAGTTTTATGTAACAAATTATATGTCGAAAACATGCACACATGCATGCGTCTATCCAAGTTAAACGTTTTTAACTTCGAAAACTAATCACAAAAGTTTCTTAACACAAGTCATAAATGAACACACGTACATATACGTGCTCGCGACATACATGGTCGTAGACCATGCACATCCTCGTCCTTGTGGCTTATGCCACGCATGTATGTCGAGGATAAAGAGTCGAGCATACAAGGTCGGTCAAGTCCATGAGTATGTGACATGCATGGTTGAAACCCATGCATGTTCACGTCCTCATGACGTGCACACATGAACCAAACGTGACCCATCTCGTTTATATATAGATAGAAACGAACACGAAATATAAGAGTGGACCAAGATAAGGTCTTACAATGGTCCTAAGATTAGCGAGAGATGAGTGGCGAGTAGGATGAGTATAACCAAACCGCACACACCCTTAGCTTTCAAAAGCTTTAACCAAACCGAAATCTTAACTCGTTTCTTTATAAACCCACCTTGCTTGCTATACCCTTTGGCTCTGATACCAATTATGAAGTCTGTTACAACCCCTTAGATCGTTATTAAGACTCATCTAGGATAATAGAAACATCAAAGATAAACATTATGCATCGGAATAATAACAATAAGAACAATGATGTTTTTCAAGGTTTTCTTTTATTCATTCATAGCCCCAAATGATTCTTGAGGCTACACTATCTAACTAATAAACTATTAACTAATTAACTAGCTAAGTAACTAATACACACGCTTTCTTTGGTGTGTTTAGACTCTCATTAGGAGAGATCTATATTTCTGGATACTAATACCAGACGCCCTATACCCTTTATATATAGGGTTTACAAGAAAACCTAGAGTACTAAGGAAGCTATCTTTGATATTCTTTGACTTTTCAATGCATATCTTCATGGAAATCTTCCAACTTTTAATTATTCCATATGTAGAATACCAAAGTGTCACATTAAGCACTTTTGTTCCATTTGTCTTCATATAAGAACATGTAGTTTTGTAATCATCAAATCTAAAAACCCAACAATTAGTCATGACTCCAACGGTACCCCCTAACAACTTAGGACCTGATCTTAATGGCAAATCTGTAGATGAGACTAAGTTTAGAGGTATGATTAGATCATCGATGTATATGACTGCTAGCAAACCTAACAATTAATTCTTGACTTGTCTATGTGCAAGATATCAAGCAAATCCTAAGGAATCCCACCTTATTGCTGTAAAGAGAATTTGTAGATACCTGAAAGGTACTCCATGTCTTGGTTTATGGTATCTTAAATGTTAAGGTTTTGATCTAAAAGGATACCTCGACTCTGACTATGTTGGATGCAACATGGACAGGAAAAGCACCTCAGGTGCTTCTCAGTTGCTAGAAGGCAAACTTGTGTGCTGGAGTGCTAAAAAGCAACAATCTGTAGTTATGTCCCTAGCTGAAGCTGAATATGTGGCTGCTATTGGATGTTGTGCAAACATATTATGGATGAAGAGTCAACTCACTGACTATGACATCATATATATGAAAAGTTACCTATATTTTAAGATAACACAAGTGCTATTGTAATTTCAAACAATCTAGTTTTGCACTCAAGAACAAAGCATATTGATATCAGATATAAATTTATCAGAGATCATATTCTCAAAGGGGACATTGAATTACATTTCATTCCCACTCAATATCAACTTGCTAAAATCTTCACCAAGCCTCTAAATGAGCCAACTTTCAAAAGATTGATAGTTGAACTAGGCATGCTGAACATTGATTCATAACCTGAACCTTCATCACTGATTGAAGAAAATTAAAGGTTCGGTGACTTCCTCCAAAATTGAACAAAACTTTCATATGTTAAAATGTCAGTTCATTTCTATATGCAACCTTTAACTTGCTTAAGTGAAGTAACTGAGCAATCACACATGTCTCATTCATGGATTTGCATGAGCATGTGTGGTTTTGTCGCCGACACTGGAGCTTGTATGTTGATAAAATCACCAATATCTGTTCAGCATATTACGTTCTTCAGTTCAGTTTTAAAAAAAATTGATCTAACTCTTCAGCTTTCTCGAGTGAAGTAACTGAGCAATCATATATGTCTCATTCATGGATTTGCATGAGCATGTGTGGTTTTGTCGCCTTCGCTAGAGCTTGTATGTTGATAAAATCACCAATATCTGTTCATCAAAATGAAACACCAAAAATGAACCTAGTTCAGCTCCTTAAACATCAATCACAAGGTCGGTTTTTAAATAAAAAGTGATTTTCTAAATTAATATTATTTTATCTAAATAATCTCTTTCTAAGAAGTTATTTGTTTTAATATATTAAAAAGGTATATCCAATCGTTAGAATGACATCACCATCTTTCTCTCACCTACGTTTTCAGTTGAATAGACGATTGTTTAATGTTCTAGGTGTTAGATACATGCTTTGCTGACTTTCATTAAATACAAAGTTTAGCACACATGTTAAAAACAAACCCTAAACATTCCCCATAACTTCAAACGCTCAAAATGACAGTTACACATTCACAAAGAATTTTTTTGTAACTTCATCAATCCTATAAAACCATCTGGCATCCAAAATATTTAGGTTTTAACCTAAAAGGATACTCAGACTCTGACTATGCTGGATGCAACATAGACAAGAAAACCACCTCAGGTGCTTGTCAGTTGCTAGGAGGTAAACTTGTGTTCTGGAGTGCTAAAAAGCAACAATATGTCGCTATGTCCTCAGCTGAAGCTGAATATGCAACTTCTGCTGGATGTTGTGCCAACATATTATGGATGAAGAGTCACTCATTGACTATAACATCATATATGAAAAGGTACCCATATTTTGTGATAACATTAACAATCCAGTTCTACACTCAAGAACAAAGCATATTGATATCAAATATCACTTTATAAGAGATCTTATTCTCAAAGGGGATATTGAATTGCACTTCATTCCCACTTAATATCAACTTGCTGATATCTTCACTAAGCCTCTAGATGACCAACTTTCAAAAGATTGATTGTTGAACTATGTATGCTGAACATTGATTCAAAACCTGAACCTTCAACACTGATTGAAGAAAACTGATGGTTCAGTGATTTCATTCAAAACCGAACAAACTTTCATATGTTAAAATGTCAGTTCAGTTTCTATATGCGGCCTTTAACTTGCTTAAGTAAAGTAACTGAGCAATCACACATGTCTCATTCATGGATTTGCATGAGTATAAGTGGTTTTGTCGCCTTCACTAGAGCTTTGATATTGGTCACGTCAAGAACTGAACAAAACATATTTACTTTCTTCAGTTCAGTTTTAAACAATAAATTTGATCTAACTCTTCAGCTTTCTTGAGTGAAGTAACTGAGCAATCACATATGTCTCATTCATGGATTTGCATGAGCATGTATGGTTTTGTTGCCTTCGCTGGAGCCTGTATGTTGATAAGATCACCAATATTTGTTCAGCATAACGACACACCAAACCTGAACCTAGTTCAGCTCCTTAAACATCAATCACAAGGTCAATTTTAAATACAAACAAAAGTGATTTTCTAAATTAATATTATGTTATCTAAATAATCTCTTTCCAAGAAGTTATTTGCTTTAATATATTAAAAAGGGATATCTAATCATTAGAATGACCTCACCATCCTTCTCTCGTATACTTTTTCAGTGAATAGACTGTTGTTCACTATTCTAGGCGTCAGATGCATGCTTTGCTGACTTTTATTAAATACAAAGTTTAGCACACATGTTGAAAACAAACCCTAAACATTTCTCATAACTTCATAATCTCAACATGACAGTTGCACATTTACAAAGGAATTTTTTTTACTTCATCAATTCTATAAAACAATCACACCAATCTACATCTCACTTATCACAAACTCAAAAAACACACACTCAACACCTCAAACCAGATCAAACCCTCAAAACCCTAAATAAAAAAAAAATGGCAGAATCATACAACCCAACTCAAATCCCATCATCACCTAATGTTACTCCAAAGGAAGAACCTATCACACTTGAGAGACCAGAAAGTCCAAATCCCTTCCTTCCTACAGATCAAGTTGAATTCAACTTTGATGAAATGCTCTTCACAACCAACAATGAAGTGGCTCGAGTATACCCAGATCACACAAACTTAGAGTACTTTCAACTTGTCTCTGACTTCATCTCTAAGTGTTGTCTTAAGAAAGCATTTACCAGTTCCCCAACCTAATATGTTGAATACTTAGCTGAATTCTGGTACACTGCAAAAGCCCTAGAAAATTCTAGGATATGGGTTTCCACTCCTACAGGAGGGGTGAGAGGTGAAATAGGAGTCACCATATTTAGAAATGCTACTGGGGCTCACTTCTCAGATGAATATGTTGATTCTCCCTCCCTTACCATAGTCAAACCATGGTTTGCTAAAATAGGATACAATAGGGAGATTGGGGTAAAAGGAACACTAAAAAATAGCTGTCTTACTCCTAGGTAGATATTATTGACGGGATAGATTATTTAGTGTCTATGAGGTAAGATGGGTGGGCTAGATCAAATTTCAAACAAGGATGTTACTATTCTGTACTGTCTAGCAAATAGGGTAAATGTAGACTTTGTTAAGATAATTTAGGAAGATTTAATCCATAAGCTTAACAAGAAATTCAGGGAAAGAGTTATTCCCTATCCTAGATTTATTTATCTTCTCCTAGAATACATGGCACCTGAGTATGCTAATAAATGTCTCACAATCAATCCCACTCAAGTCTTTAGTGTTAACAACTGGGCACTAAAACAAAACCAACGTAAAGAACCTCCCTTCACTGAACATATATTGACAGTCTGTAATACAGATGTGCCTAATGTTCCCAAAGTTCCTAAACCCTCTTTCAATGCTGAGAGGGTTCCCCAAGGCACAAAGCCTGGAGCTAAACTTGGACACAAGAAGCATTCAACTTCTTCAACACAACCCTTTATGTCCAGCAGCGAGGCAACCAAAGGTGGGTCTTCTAAAAGACCCACTGGCTCTAAAACTAGCCACTTATAAAGAAAGAAAGAGTCAAGCTCAGCCATGGACTCCAACCCAAGCCAGACTTCAGCTTTCACTCCAGTGGTTGCTAAAATGCATAAAGAGGACCAGCAAGTAGCTCATAGGACAACATCTTTAAGGGTCACCAGTAAAGAAAGAGCCTAACCTCAGCTCAGTTATGGTATGTCTGCATTCACATTTATTAAACCTATTCTTTCAGCTTCTTATATAAGTCACTCTGAGTCTGCATCAGGAAATGATGCTTCAGCAGATTTCACAACTGAAGCTGATCCTGAAATTTTTGATCCTAATGATTATGTACCTCACCAACAAGGTCCAGATGAAGTATCCAAATACTATACACCTGATCATACATTTGCAGGGACTAACCCAAGTATTCTTGTATATACAACCAAATCCATGGGAGATGGGTCACAAACTGTCCACTCTATATCAAGTATTAAAGTGGACACAAGAACAGCTTTCAGGGATGATGAACACCAAGACAATGAGCCTTTTATCGCCCCAGAGGAGAGCAGTGAGGAAAATGTTGAAAGAAATAAAGACACTCATGTTGAATATAAAAGCACCTTCAGTTCCTCCTCCCTCTCCATCAGTTAAAATCCAATAACTACAGGCTCAAATTCTCTTACTCAAATCTCATAATCAGAAGTTGGAACAAGACAAACAAAAGGCTGCTACTAAAATTGCTACCCTGAAAGCTCAATCTGTGTTTCCAAACATCAACCAGCTCACTGAACATCTGGTATCTTCTATGAAACCTGAATTTTCCAAACTCTTATCTTCTTATGACTTTAGTAGCTCCATTTCCACTGAACTAAAAGAACTCCCCACTAAAATAATTGCGTTATCTGGAGGAGTAAATGAGGTAAACAAGCATATCAAAGAGTTTGAAATTGAGCTACCCTAGGTCTTTAATGAAATTCTACAAAAACTAGAGACTTTCTCTTCTACTGTCTCTAGTCTTACCACCCATGTTGATGAACTAAAGAAACATAAATGGGAACTTCCTAAAGAGTTCCTTGATTTACCGGGCCAAATTTCTTTAGTTCATTCTCATATCCAGACTCTGAAAGCACTCCTAGGTCTTTTAAAAAAGGTTAGTAAGACCTTGAACAGGTTTGCAAGCATTTGAAATGCTCACAACAAGGGTGTTCATTTAGCAGGCAAATCAACTGCTTCACCTGCTAAGGGGGAGAAGAACACTAATCCAGTTACAGAAAATGCTGAATTGGCAAACCTAGTTGATCTTATAGGTATTGATGTGGTGAAAGAATACCTTAACAAGAAGTTACTGTATAATAAGTATTGTGACAAAATGCTAAAAAGAAAGAAAAACCCTAAGATCACAAACTGTGAAGTTCTCACAAAGAAAGGTCCTATCACATTGAAAATATATAGGGAAGACGGGTTTGAAGAAGTCATCTCAAATCTTAAGGTCAGTGATCTACACTTGGCTGAATTGAGAGAAGTAATACAAGCTTGTCCAGACAAAAGT
>BQNB010010653.1:0-43759 GCA_026074375.1 Tanacetum coccineum
AAATCTACACCTTCTAATAGGCTCAATAAACCAAATTCAAAACGTGTGAAAATTTAACAATTTGTTACACATGTTTTTAATTTTGATAGACAATACAAAAGTGTGATATTTGCCAAACACGTCCTCGAAATGTGACAAAATAATGGTTTATCATGCAGCTATGATGATTTGGCGAAAGCAATTTTAACCTTCAATCCCACATCGGTTAAGGAAATGAAGCATTGCTAGTTAATATACCAGAGCATAATGGGCTATGTAAGTTCTAGGTAATATAATGTCTTAATGTAATAGCCATAGAAGTGGCTAAAGCGATGAACTTAGCGACTCCTATTACATATTACATGGATACTTATATGAACTCTGACTTTTTATTTTTTGCATTAATAAATAAATATATGTGATTTTTTTGAGATGATATATATGCTTTTATTTTAACAGACATAAGTAATACGGAGTATATATGTTTTTTTTTAACGGCAAAATTTTATAAACTAGCAAGGAGCTAGAAAAAAAATTACAAAGATATTAAATGCGGGTTTTTAAGCCAATCATCCCTAGAGAACTTCATACTACACCTACTATTACACCAAAGAAAGGAGGAAGATACTATATTCTCAAAAATGATCGATCTAGACGGCTTATTAACATCAAAAGTGGAACGATTCCGAAATCCCCAAATAAACCACCAAGCAACGTAGAAGACTCCTTCCAAAAAACCTTTAACTGAACCCGGAAGACGAATAGAAGAGAACCACGCGTCCCATTCTGAGAACGAACGCCAAAGCTGGAAATCGATCTCCCACCAACGGCAAACACGATGCAAAACCTCCTGAGATAGAGAACATCGAAATAACAAATGTTGGACATCCTCTTCATCCGAAAAACAAACCGGGCAAGAAGTGGACTCCAAAATAACACCTTTTTGGACCAGATTGTATCTAGTAGGCAAACACCCCCGACGAGCTCGCCACATAAAAACATTAATCTTAATAGGAATTAACTTAACCCACCTAGTCGGCTCAGAATGAGAGGGAAGCACCAAATCATCAATAGCAAGACGAGTATCTTTCACACTAAATTCACCACTGCTAGAAAGGGAGAAATACCAACGATCATTATACGTTGAAAGAACCAAAAATATATAGTAAAGTTAGATTAAGTTTACCGTATCATTTTCATTTGATATAATAATTACAAACTTTAAAAAAGTTATAAATTAATTTGTTAAGTGTAAAACTGTCATTGTGCAAAGAAGTAAAAGAAAGAAAGCTGCAAGAATGACGATTTTTTTAAACTGTGTGTTTTTGTCGATGGATAATAATTATGAGACAAAGGGAGTAGTGTTTAAAATTTTCACAATGTTACAACATTAAGTGATTTTATGCGGTAAAAATATAGTTTGAACGACTTTAGGAAAAACTAATAAAACTTGAATAATTTTGATAATTAAAGCAAAGTTTGAGTGACTTTAATTAAATAATACAAAAACATGTTAAAAAACAGAAAATAAAAAAAAATGGGAAACATGTTTGGTTTAATTTTTTTTCCTGATCGTTTTAGAAATAAAAAAGAAATGATTTTTTTATTCTATAACTAATCATTAGAGAGATGTGTGATTTATACCTTTCTATACAGGGTACCCTATTGGTACTCCTGGCTCACTAAATAGTGTCAAAAGGTATAAAATATTTATTTTGTACCCTTTTTTTACAGTGCAACGTAGTTTTTTATCAGTTTTTGTTCCGTAATTTTTGACAGTTTCATACTTTTGACTTGTTAAACTTTATATTTTTCGTTCCGTTTTTTCCTTGTCAGAGTTTTATAACATATACAAAATTATAAAAATAAAAAATAAAAACCGCAAAAAACCCGGGGGTACAAATGGTGTTTAGGGAGTTTTAAGATCAATGTAGACCCAACATTTGTCATAGACCCAATGAACCAATTCTGGCCACTCATTTTTTCATAAAAAATAAAAAAACTCATTTTCCACCTCTTTTTTAAAAATAAAATATCTTACAAACAGTAAATCGTCAAACGACAAAAATACACCATCGCGACGAGTATTTTTTTGTATTTTCAGGTTGACGGGTGAACGATATTACTTTGCGAGGAACTTTGTTTCGATTTTTTCTTACAGTCATCGAATTGCGGAAAATCATATTGATTCGTATACACGAATCATTTATGATTTCGTATAACGTTTCATATTGATTTCATTTAAAATATTATATGTTTTCATAAAATCATCTAATGATTTGTGATTCCGACAAACTTTTTTTCAATTTTGTTTCAGTCAACGAATTACGAAAATCTTATATAATTCTATGACGACTCATATATGATTTGCGTACAACGACCTCATATATGATTTCATAAAATCATATTATCGATTTCATAAATTCATATTTTTTTTTGAACGGCAACACTTGTATTAAACTAGAAAGAAGCTAGAACACCAACTTACATCAAAAATCAAATGATGTTTTAAGCCACTGCGTCCCAAGAAAAAGGACCTATTTCATTCTATTTTTAAGCTACCTATAGAGAAATGTAAAGTAACAAGATATCATCAAAAATCACCGATCTATTTGACGACGAAGAGCTGAATATTATACGGTTCCTCCATCCCAATTTGGACCACCATGTAAACAAATATAACACTCCTTCCATAAAACCACAATGAGGCCAGCAGGTAAGCATTATGACTCGAACCAAGATGAACCAATCCGAGAAGAATGCACGGTTGCCAATATAAATCCCACCACAATACAAACCCGCCGAAGAACGGCTGGAGCCACAGAAACCGTAACAGAAATGTTGGAACATCTTCCACACTTGAACGACCATTGGGGACAGGAGGAAGATTCTAAAGTAAGGCCTCTTTAATCAAAATTTAACTCTAGTGGGTGTAAACAGTCCGTTCTAGCTCTCCCAAGCAAAATGATGGACTTATTGGGCACATACCGAAACCAACTCGTAGACTCCGTATGCGAAGGAAGAAAGAATCTTTAAATACTAATCCTCACGTCTTTTTAACTTGAAAAATTCCCATCACTTGAATCGTACACACCCAAAATCGATCATGTAACGAAGTAAAACAACAGAATCATTGACCAAAGCTAACTCGGCAAACTGTTGCTCCTCAGCACCTCCTCTAACAGGTCTACGCAACGACTCACCTAACGTACACACCCAACGATCATATATGATTTCATAATATCGTATATGACTTTATAAAATCATAAAAAAAGTTCGTCGAAAGTATATAGTGTCGCCCCTCTATAGAAAGATAATTTAATTCTCGTCGCGATTGTATGTTTTGTTTTACGTAACGATTAACGGTGTGTGAGATATTTAATTTTTAAAAAAGAGGTGGAAAGTAGGTTTTTTTATTTTTGATGAAAAAATGAGTGGATATAATTGGTTCATTGGGTCTATGACAAATGTTAGGTCTATATTGAACTTTTGGCCATATAACATAAGCCTTCTATATATTTCCTTGCATTTCTTTTATGTCTTTTTTTTCTTAGAAAGTCGAGACTGAAATTTAGAATTAACTTTCTACCACTAAATGCACTCGATTTTTTTGGTTATCTTTTTATTGATCGACACTCAAATTTATTTTTAGGACGATATATATACATTTCTTTTTTATTTTTACATTGAATATTTTATAAGGTATATTAATTCAGTGGAGTCAAATAATTGGCATTGCAAGAAGGATAAGAGATGGCCTGAATATCCATACCCGACGAAGAGAGATCAAACTGAAAGCAACTTATCCCGGGCGACATGTCGCCCGGGAAACTAACCAAATACTTTGACTAAAAAGTATATCAGAATTGGTGCCACGTCGGATGAATTTTTGTCGTTTAGCGAGCTTTCCCGGGCGACAAATGTCGCCCAGGAAAAGTTCGTCGCCCGTTCTAAGTTTTCTTGTAGTGCATGCACACATATTGAGATAAGAACAGCACATCATCACACAACACACACATAAAGCTCACACGAGCTGATTATTTAGAGACAAAAAGCGGAAAATAAAATAAATGTGTTTGAGATCCCTCCGAATCATCGGCGAGTTGCCGATGACCGGAGGACAACTATATTGTGATGAGGTAAAAAAATTGGTGTTTTAAGGATCTTTCTAGCTCGATACCATATTAGAATTGCTTAATTCCTCATGATCTTTATTAATTCACAAGCCAACTTTATATACACATGAGTCCTGGGACTATCCAAGGAAACTACCGACTATAATGGGATAGGCTCATAATCACAATTAATGGATACAACTAAGAGAATCACTTATCTCATGACAAAGGATAATGTCAATCCATATCTAATCATGAATGACTCAGCTAATACTCCCCCGCAGTTTGAAAGAGACGCTTCTCGACTGACAAACTGGAATATAAGTTGAAAAACTCTTCTTCTTTTATCATCTTCTTTGTTATTTGTTGAGACAGAAGAATAATTGTATTTGCCATCATAGTTATTTTGCTGCTTGCGACATCCTCCTTTGTGTGGCTTGCTTTGCCTTTAGTAGGTGTGCAAATTTTTTGACCAACTATTTTTGAAAAATACCATGATCTCTGGTGGTTTCTTCATCTTCTTTGTTGTTTGTTTGAATGGAAGCATAATTGTATTTTGAGGCATAGTGGTTTATTGCTTACGGCTTCCTCCTTTGCGTGACGTTTATTTTTACGCCATGGCTTGCTTTGCTTTAAGGTAGGAGCGACAAATTGACAACCAACTAATTCCAAAAACTACAAGGATCTCGGCTGTTAAAACAAATATTAAAAGACAAAATTTGATGATTGATGGCTATATCAACATAATACGAGAGATTCCCGTTCACCTCGATGATGGGATGCAGTAATAAGCTTAACCAAAGAGAAGCATGCACACATATTGAGATCAACACACCATCACACAACACACACATAAAGCTCACACAAGCTGATTATTTAGAGACAAAAAGCGGAAAATAAAATAAATGTGTTTGGGATCCCTCCGAATCATCGGCGAGTTGCTGATGACCGGAGGACAACTCAAATATAAAGTAATTTGAATTATAGCTTGATTACATATAGACGTCAATAAAATAATGCTATGTGTTTGATTTTAGTATCAATGGTCTATTGAGTAACATATTGGATGTATGTGTTTGTTTTAGTGTCTGATTAGATGTAATTAGAAATATAGTTTCGTATCGTGTAGTATTTTGTATCTGCTCATCTATGTTATAATGGGGTTTGTCGCCGATTTATCACAGATTGGTTCTGCTTATAATTTTGGTGTCAATATAATTCACTTTTAACCCAAAAAAGTGTGAACATTTTTACATACAACTATATTTCTTTAAAAACTATACACTTATAAATGTAACAGATTTGGACACATTTTAAAATGCGAATAAACTATAGTTTTGTACTCTTTTTGAAAGTGTGGACAATAAGTGTGTATAATCAACATTTTTGTTGTTGTTGTTGTTGTGTCAAGCCTGTAATGTTTCAGGACATAAACAGTTTAAAGCCACAAGAGCTCCATGTTGCGATTGATCATCGTGCCGTTGATTTGAAATTATATATGAGACTGATTCTATAGAGATTTTTGAGATGAAAAATTACAAGAAAAACATTCATCAAATTACGGAGTGTGGATTACCGATTAACATAATAGAAGAAATGCAGAAATGGTGGTCTACGATCAATTATAAACAAGGTCTATTATACATATAAAAAGGGAACGAAAATGACAGAGCTAGAATATTTCAAAAAATTTCTTATCAATTCATGAATATTATTTCAGTCTATGGGGATAGGCTCATAATCACAATTAATGCATACAACTAAGAGAATCAATTATCTCATGACAAATGATAATGTCAATTCATATCTAATCATGAATGACTCAGCTAATATTACCATAAAGGTATGAGTTCCGTTTAAAACGATTGAGTTTAGTGTAAAACTAAGTTTGATTTTTACTAATTGATGCACTAATTAAGCAATAAATAGAAACATGATATATTGGGATCGAATGCATTTTAAAACTGGATGTTTTTTTTTATGAAAATTAACATTAGGGTCTCAATAAAAATTAGAAAGTGTGATTTTTTTTTATTAAGGACACACGAATGAAAAGTTTGAACCATAGGATGTCATATATATATATATATATATATATATATATATATAAAATATATATTATAGGTTTTTACTTACATGTGCCATAAGGGCTCATGTTTAAAGAGTGGTGACAAAGGGTGGTGTGTCTCAGCCTGATTGGCCAACAGTTATTGTTGTAATCATTATCAGCCCTCACAAATATTGTTGGCCAATCAAGCTATGACATCACTGTTGATGTCCCGCAAATGTTAGAATTTATTTGGTTCTGAAAAGAACCTCACACTATATATATATATATATATATATATGTATATGTATATATAAAATTTGAGTACATGGGACCATCATTTTCACCAAAATGATCGAGTCGTTGTGTGTGTACATATGAGTTATACATACCACTCGTTGTTTCAATTACGTCAACATTTATGTCATTTGTAAAAGAGGAGTACCTTCAAGAATTTGTTACGTTATGTATTTGAATAAAATTAAACTCGTATTTCAAGTACACATCGCCACGTGAATGTTCAGTCAAATATGTGTGTTTATAAATATTGTAATAAATATCAGATCATATATATTTTTTTGTCTAAACAATTCTATATATGTTCATATGTCTCAACAAAATTTCAAACTTTCCGTGTTACTTTGTAAATGTTATATTGTGAAACAATTTATATTTGTTACTAACTTATAAAAGTATATAGAGATTAATTACCACTAAAAAGTATTCAATAATAGATGTTAAGACTGAGCATACTAGCCACCATACACTCGGTCGGTCCACTTTTACAATCTCGAAAACCCCACAAACGCCGGTTGATAGAGATAGTTACGGTGCTCATCATCGTTTAGTAACGGCTTACTTCGTTGACAACTCGACGTACGCCGAAGATACATTCCGTAAGCGGTTCTGTATCAGCCGAAAACTATTCACACGCATTATTCGAGAATTAAATCTGCCGTATTTTCAACAAGGTATTGATTGGACGAGAAAAATTGTTATTTCCCCATTGATGAAGTGTACATCTGTAATTCGTCAACTATCATACGTCGTCGTTCCGAATTAACTAGATGAATATATGCAAATTGGTGATACAACTTCTCGTGATTGTCTCAGCGCTTTCTGTAAGGGGGTTATGAAGTTATATGGAGAGGAGTATTTGCGAAAGCCTACGCAAGCCGACGTCGAAAAACTCTATGCTTTTCACGAGGAGAAATATGGGTTTCATGTGATGTTAGGAAACATTGATTGTACAAAATGGCCGTAGGCTCAATGCTCAATTGCACATCGTGCTCATTCTGTAGGGGTGATTCTGGGTCGGAGCCATTCATTTTATTAGAAACAGTTGCCTCACAAGATTTATGGACTTGACATGTGTTCTTTGGTGTTGTTGGTTCGAACAACGGCATCAACATTATACGTCAATCACCTCTTTTATATAATCTCAAAGTCGGGAAAGCACTAGAGGTTTCATTTGTTGCTAACGACGTGAATTATAGATGGGATGTTATCTTTTTTTTTTTAACGGCAAAGATGGAATATATATAAAAAAGAGTCTAGCAAGACGCTAGAAACTTAAAGTACAATAGAGTCAACAAAAAAAATTACATAACATCAAAAAATGGTAAAATCCCGAGACTTAAACTGCGAGGGAATCAAAAGGGGTGAAAAAACTTTTGACACGAAGGCCGACGGATCAGTTTTCACTTCGGCAAAAGCAAAACCCCTCATCCCGGAGGCCGAGCCACCGGTTTTCACTTCGGGATGGATTTTGATGAAACCCCAAACAAGTCCCGAGAGAAGGATGAAAAGAAGAACCATCCTCAAAACCGACGAAGATGCCAAACGAAAAAACCTTGGCGTACAGGTACGCCAACCCAGCGAACTTGAACGCCAGCTTCAGGAAAAAACCAAAAGCAGCTCTAACAATTGCCATTACGCGTGATTGAAAGGGGATACATATTACTGACGGGAGATATCTAGAATGAGCTGTTCTTATTAAATATATTTCACAGCCAGGCGTGAATGATACGAAGCGAATAAGGTATATAAGAACACGCATTAAACACCAAGAAAAGACGCGGAATGAACGTTTGGCGTACTAAAGAAAAAGTGGGCGACAATAAAGCTCCCGCAAGGTCGCGATGTCTTAGGCGTAATAGGCTTGGGCTGGGGCTGTGACTCGGGCTTATATTATAAGCCGAAATTGCAATTTGTACTTTTGTAAACTTGTCTGGCAAATGGGCTGGGGCTGAGACTTATTATTGCAAAATTACTAAAAAAGACATAATTAAACGAGTTTTTGGTATATATTATATATTTTTGTGAGTAAATAAGTAATTTAGGGTTCAAAATCTCCGGTCTAAAGTTTTTAGCCCATTTTATAAGGCTGGGGCTTATAGAGGCTTATGGCTTATAAGCCATTTCATAAGTCCGCGTGACAAACGAGACTTATTGTATAAGCCGACTTATTTTAAAAGCTCAAGCCTCGATAAGCTCCTCGCCAAACATACCAAATATGATTATACAAGACCAAAAGAGAGACAGAGAGGGCAATATCTCTCGATTTTTTTCTAGAGGAAGTACATCGTGAAGATGATCCCGTACGATCGAAAGAAGATATGTTACAAGTTGTTAGTGAAATACACAGCCAGGAACTCATTTAAATCTTAAAGCCGATTTAGTGAAACACATTTGACATCGATCAAATAAAGGAGCGCTTTAATTTTTATTGTAATGTTTTTTTTATTTGAATTATTATTGAAATGTTTTTTAATTATTAATGAAATTTTAATTAAAAAAAAGTATTTGGTCACCTTGCGGTCACCATTACAGGTATTTACTCATGTGTTTGATCTTATAGAGAGAAATTTGAGTAAGGGGTGACCGCAATCATCTACAATCATCATCACTATTGATCTAAGAAAGTCAATCAACTAAATGTCATAATTTCTGTCAGATTATACAAGTTAATCTTCAAGATAAAAATTTACCTAACAAGATTTCTAATGTATAACTTGTATTCTATGTGTTTATAGATTAGAAAATCACAAAAATACCCAATTTTACAACTTCAATTCACAAAATACCCGGCTTTATAGCCAAAATGCCAAAATACCCATAAAAATCGTAAATTTCGACACTTTTGCGAAATTGAGAAAAAAATCGAAAAATTTCGATAATTTTAGAAAAAATCGCAAATTTTGAAAAAACTAAAGAGTAAAAAAATCGCAAATTTAGATAAAAAAATATAACTTTTATATGTTTTATTATTGGTGTACGTTTAAAAGGTACTTTCTTCTTTCGAAAAAAAAATTAGAGCAATTATTATATTATAGGCGTGTTTATCAAAAGCAGCAGTAATTACTTTTTTTATAAAAATGTTTGATAACATAGTTGTAGGTGTAATGGTTTTGTGTAAACAATTCATAAATGCTCAACACTATTAAATTCTATATCATGAAACTTTGGAAAATAAGCATTTAAGAAAAAAAGAAAAAAAAATGTTGCTTACTAAACGAGTATTAAAAAACACAACGCTCAACACTCATCACTCCTAAAAACTTCCTTAAAACTTTTTTCCAAATACATCCTATGTCACTAGTAAAACTTTATCTTATTAAATCTTTGTGATTGATTGAAATTTAAAAAGTGAAAAATAAAAAAGAAATGCTAGATCCACACCCATTTTACACATACAAATTTCACACCCATATGTGTCAAACAAATATAAGTAGTGGAAAAAAAGAAGAGAAAATTTGATAGAATGTAATTGGTCCAAGTTACATGCCACATATACATGTGAACATTTTTATGTAAGTTGAGAGCGGATCTAGCATTGCTCTGAAAAAATACACACCAAAGTGGAAACATGTAAACTAATATTGGGATGGAGAAAATGCACATCCTTGCGAAAAATTCATTGGCTATGTTTGCATGCTTTTCGAGACATTAGGACCAAGTCTAATGGTGACCTTTAAGAAACTAATATTTTCATTGCCATATTATAAGCTTTTCTTTACATGACAACTAGGGCCGGTTCGTGAATTTTGAGAGCCCTGTGCGACAACTATGATTTAGATCACTTAGAAGCAAAAAAAATTATGTACACGCAAAATATAAATAATTAAAAATGTGTTATAAGTATAAAAAAATTAGCAAAGAGAACAACATGTCACGATTGATTACCTTAAAATCTTTTTATTGAGAAGTTATATGAATTGAAGTTCTCTAATTTCATATACGAAGTGGATCCATTCTTAAATAGGGTGAAACTGTTAATGTTTAAACATGTTTGGACCCATTTGAAAATACAACTAAAAGATAATAATAGGGCAGTCTATATACTTGAGGGTGCTAAGTAAAAATAAAAAAAAAGTCATCGTCTTCCTCGAATACCTGGTTATTCCCTGTTAAAAAAAAGAGGTATGCTACATCCACAAAGGTTTCACAAAAGAATTTTTCACAAAACGATTTGACATGCATTGATAGGATGATGGAAAATTAAAAGGAAGAGAGAGAAATAAATAAGATGATTTAATTGGTGACAAGTCATTTTGTGGAAGTTTGTTTGTAAAATTTTTATGGATGTAGCATTTTCCTAAAAAAAATGTTTGAAACTTGGAGCTAGTAGATTTTCACAAACAATTACCAAAATCAAACAACATAATCTTCTATGTTACGTACTCATCGTATTTACACCAAAACCCAAACTATATTAGCCTTGCGTTAAAAATCTCGAAAATATGAAGGCCTTGTGCGGTTGAGCACTCTGCACATGCTCAAATCTGGCCCTGATGACAACTTTACGAACAAGTTAGTGTAACAAAGAGATCCAAGACACAACAAAACGTAAAAAAAAATCAATTAAAATAAACACACACACATTAGTCCCATTTGCCTTTCAACTTGGTCGCATATGCGACCGATTCGTCCATTTTGTCCATCTTTGACACGTCGCAAAGGGGAGGTGTAACAAGGTGGGATGTGTCTTGTGTGTCGGTCAATCATCAACTTGACTGATCATTACCGCCAGTCTTACTGAGTAGTTTTCCTTGGACACGCTGACCAATAAAATCTATACTTATCAGATGAAAAACGTGTTAGTTGATATGTTTCGGCCTATTGTGATTAGTTATAAGGTTCTAGCCCGTTTATGTTACTTCTAGATCATTCTTATGTAACTTGTATATATTGTAATCCTTTTATTGAATAATACAAGGATTTTACCTAAACTTACATGGTAGTTGCAGGTAGTATTATGGCTTGTGATTCCGGCATTCTTAAAGAAAGGCTCACCAACATATGTAATGACGGTTTTCTTGATTATGTTTCTCTTCCAATATCTACCAAAGATCTATCACTTTGTTTGCCTGTTACGGCGAATGCAAAGTCAGTCTGGCTATGTTTTTGGTACCGTATGGTGGGGAATCGCTCTCAATATGATTGCCTATTTTGTCGCCTCTCATGTAATATGCTTTTCACTTGTTATTCATTTATCAATACTGTCTTGGTGTGCTTTCTGTGTTTCGAATGATGTTATGATGCATTCTATCTTGACGTGAATTATGGAATATCTTATTTTTTTAACGTGAAGTGGTGCAGGCAGTTGGAGCTTGTTGGTACTTGCTAGGAACACAAAGGGCCGCAGAATGCTTGACGGAGAAATGCACGGAAACAAATGGATGTAGATCGAGAATGTTGACATGCGAAGAGTTCATGTATTATGGAACAAAGACATTAGTGAAAGACCGCACAAGACTGTTATGGGGCGAGGATAGAGGTGCAAGGTCTACATGCTTACAAGATAACGACAGTTATAGCTATGGAGTTTATAAATGGACTGTTCAACTTGTTACCAATGAAAATCGGATGGAGAAAATACTATTCCCTATTTTTTGGGGCCTTATGACACTAAGGTACATAAGATTTTATCTCTTTTTGTCATTTATAGATTAATCTGTTTGTGTGGTTTTGTGCTTCATTGCTTGATGTAAGTATGGTATATATATAATCGAGACCCTGAGTGTATTTAAACGTTACAGTACATTTGGGAACTTGGAGAGCACAACCGATTGGTTGGAAGTAGTTTTCATTATCATTGTTCTTACTACCGGGCTACTTTTAGTCACCATGTTGATTGGAAATATTAAGGTATGACGTTGCTTTGAATTGGCTAATTAAGTTGTCCATTATGTGTTTGTTTTGATCTTAAGTCATGTATATGTACAGGTGTTTTTGCATGCAACAACGTCGAAGAAACAAGCGATGCAGTTGAAAATGAGAAACATAGAGTGGTGGATGAGTAAGAGACACCTTCCTCGTGGACTTAGACAACGAGTAAGAAATTTTGAGCGACAAAGTTGGGCGGCAATGCGTGGAGTAGATGAGTGTGAGATGATCCACAACCTGCCTGAAGGCCTTCGAAGGGACATCAAGTACCATCTTTGCTTGGACTTGGTTCGACAGGTACATAACCAACCCAATGTAAACTAGAAAATTTTGCATAGAAAATGAGACTTAACGGGTTGGTTTGGGGAATATACTAATTTTAGACACCATGACATAATGTTGATTATTTAACTCAGGTGCCATTATTTCAACATATGGACAGTTTGGTCCTTGAGAATATATGTGACCGTGTTAAACCACTCATATTCACCAAACGAGAAACCGTGAGTTCATTATAACCTATCAAAACCGTGCTTATAGTCAAATCAAATTTCAATCATTAAGTTCTTGATAAAACTTCAAATCATGATAGATTACTAGAGAGGGAGATCCAGTGCAACGACACTAGTCACTCTTGAGACAACAGAAGCTTTTGGGCTAGATGCCGATGATGTGAAGTACGTTACACAACATTTTAGGTACACATTTGTTAATGAAAAAGTGAAGATGAGCGCGAGATATTATTCACCAGGATGGAGAACTTGGGCTGCGGTTGCAATTCAATTGGCTTGGAGGAGGTACAAGCATAGGTTGACACTCACTTCGTTGTCGTTCATTAGGCCAAGGAGGCCTTTGTCGAGATGTTCATCACTTGGGGAAGATAGGCTAAGACTGTACACCGCTCTACTAACCTCACCAAAGCCTAATCAAGATGATCTCGACTATTGAAACTTCATGATAGTTTGTAGCGTGCAACATATTGGTTCTAGATCACCCTTAGCTAGTCTCTATTTAGTTAGCAGTCGCTGAACTTGGTACGTAAATAAATAGACTCTTAGTGAGTTAGTGGTCATTATGCTCACCGTCTCCTTCTTACAACCAATATTTTTTTTTTATAGCTAGTCTCTAGTATGATTCACTGATAACACTGTCGTTATATCTAATGTCCGTTTTTACGTACTCGAAAATCCTTTTTCTCGTTAGATGCTGAAAGACTTGTTAAGGTGAATCTTTCAAGTGAGAGAACATATATATCCTCCTAATCCCATATTCTCTATATATTATGTATGGTAAAGTTAAATACAGGGAAGTTTGATAAAATGTTTAAAATGTCCGTATACATGTGGTTCTTATGTCTAGAACTATCATTGGATACTATTTTACGATTAAATGTTGATCCAGATTGGTGCTTTCGTGTTCTCTATTAAATCCAAAAGTTATAATTGAAAAGGTCCCGAGTTGTTTGTATGGGTCAATTAAAGATGTGGACGACTCATTTGTCAAGTTTATGTCGTATAATTTAATTAACTTAATAAGTGCAGTTTGAGATTTTTGTAAGCGGAACGCCTAAATTAATGGGTGCAGTTTGAGATTTTTGTAAGCAGAACACCCTAAATTAATGGGCTTGATTGAATTTGCGAAAATGATAGACCTTTTTGGTAGTTTGAGCTGGATGCTGATGTTCTTTGAAACCTTCGCATAGAAAACATCTTGAGATATATATATTTACGTACAAGACTAAACTAAGCTTGCACGTCTTTGAACTTGGTGCTTAAACAAATACACCCTTAGTGAGGTAGTGGTCTAGTCATTATGCATGTTTACTATCCACAACTGTGATTTTCTGGTTGTATATTTAATTTTAGTTTTTGCATAGAAAATCAAATAAAAAGCATCTTCTTTTGGATTGTCTTCCTACTCGTTTAAATCTTTCCTTTCAGAGGTCTTGAAATCAATTCTATCATTTGTCCGGTTTGTTGTGTGGATGTTGAATTTAGACATCATCTCTTTTTGGCATGCCATACTGCGAAATCTATTTGGCACCTCATTAGCATTTGGGTTGATATTCCTTGGTTGGATAGTACCTCTACTGACGATCTATACTCTTGGTTGGATTCTTGGAACGTCTCAAAAGAATAAAAGGACCGCTTGCATGGTATCATCGCTACAACTTTATGGTCAATTTGGCGTTTACGTAACGATGTCACTTTTGGCTCCCATAATCTTAGAAAATGTGACATTTTTGATAATATTAGACTTTCTTCTTTTGTTGGTTAGAGGTTGCAAAATTTCTTATTGGAACGATTGGCTTAATCATCCTTTGTAATTTGCTCTAGCTCCTTGCTAGTTGCTTTCTTTTACTTGCCGTTAAAAAAAAGCTAGCTCACTGCACACAACAAAGGTTGAAGAAAGATTGATTTAATGCGACTTATGACTTCTTCCCCAGCATTAGTGTAGCCATCAAAACCTTTGTAAAGGATATCAATAACACGAGCAAGGTTGATTGCAGGCATAACTAGTGGAAATGGGACATCTATATGGTCTGTGAGCGACTCTTGATGTATATCTTTCCATGCATTTTCTACTTTTTTTGAGAAAAGTTTTACAAGCTTCCCTGTCTGATGCACCCGTTTTCTTTAAACATAGCATTCGATGCTTGAGGTAACGTGGTTCATGAAGTTCATATGAGTTGTGATCCCGTGATTTGCATGTTTGTTTGCTTCTGAAAGTAACCCACAGAATTTCACAATTTTATGATTATCGTTTAACAGTCTTTTCGATCAAATAGTTTACCAGATCTATGAGATAATTCGAACATAAACCTAGTATATGCTTTTGAGCAAAATCTTTCTTTTGTTTAAATATCAAAATGAACTTGTTACAAGAAAGGTACACTAAAATGCAGTACAATCGGTTAATAAGATTATGCTTTTACACTCTCCAAACTTGAAAATTCATCGATCTCTTGACCTGCTGATCCTCTAAACAACAATATTGCAAGACTCCCAATCGAGAAATGGATGAAAGACCCAAAACAGTGAGTCACAAATGAACCAAAATCAGTCCCTACAATACATTGCCATCCACCTCCATGAATCCTGTCGAATTCCTACAATCAAATCCAACAAATCCATAATCAAATTATATGCATCCAAACTAGTTCAAATGTAAAAAAGTAAAGGACATATAAAATGATCCTAACTTGTTTAATGACGCGTGCTATTTCAGTAGCTTCGGTTACGTCAAAGAAATCAAGTGCTTTAGCCGCGAGTTGAAGTGCATCATCTTGCATGGTTTGAAGCATATCGGTCTCTCCAATCACAGCTTTCCCTTCCAACATTGTTATAGAATCTACCGACACAAGAAATGATTAAAGTGTTAAGTAAATATAATTGTGGATACGGAAAAGTTGAATAATATGAGAAATATATATATTCGTTGTGCCATGTTCATGTATAAATGGATTTCGATTTTATGTGGTTAGCATGAATGTGACTCGCATTGAGGAAATGACTAGTTGGATTAAGCTTTGCCACAAATGAAATGGAGTGGCCAAGATAAAGCCCGTGAAAGACAGTACATGTGCTGGACCGGTGACAAAATGAGGAGCTTGCAAGCGCGGTCACTATCAGTAAAATCTTAATAACCATCGACACTAAAACACCTCACGTACTGCGGCTTTAAAACAATATGCGAAAGACAATATATCTTTAAATTTATTTATCCATTGATAAATAATGATGTGTAACAACGTTAAAATAGAATTATTACTCCGGTAACTTACATTTTTTTTAATAACACAGTATAAATAATTTTCATATTTTGCCTTTACATTTGCTTATTTTATCTTGAATTTTAAATTTACAAGCTAATACTACAAAAAATTTATAAAAAAATTATAAAGTTGACAAATGATGACTATTGAAGGCCTTGTCTCGTGTCTTTCCCATTTGTTAGTCGGTAGGCTCCCATATTTTTGGTGGTTTTACGAAGATATCTTTTTCTTCTCGTCGGTGACCAATTACAACATGACTGATCATCAGCTTTACGTGTATTGACAACGCAGTTTTTAAATACATATATTTTTAAACAATTCAACCTTTTCGTTGTGAGCTATGCATTAGAAGGATATCACTCTTGCAATAGATGATTTTAGACACTCATTTGGATTACAATAATGGATGACGGGTGCAGAATACTTCATGATCTTTTGCTACACAAAAATGCTTAAAGATGCCTGGCTATATGCGTATGGCTGATGCATATTGTATTGGGAAAGCTCAAGTCGTAATCTATAATTATACGGTCAGAAATACGTGAGCCTATTTGGGGCACACACGTATACACCAAGGGAACGTTTTATAGTTCACGAAACGAATAACGCTCGTTAGTTATATCGTTAGACGATGTATCTGACTAATAGACTTTTAATTAACAAGTAACAGACTTGTTAGTTTATGAACAAAACCGAAGCATACGGGTGCTTTGTGTAGGCCGGTCGAAGTCAAGAGATGGAGGGGTGTTTGTTGTTTTTGCCAAAGTTGAGGAGGTGTTCGAGTTTGACTTGGACTCCAAGCAACTTAGCCTATATAATGAACCATTGGTTCATTATTTTCTATGCATGCTCAATACCTAAACCTTAAAGAAAACCGATCCTCCCTTCCTCCTTATTGTGTTCGATCGGCATACATAAACCACAAGGGTTTTGATCGACCAACTTCAAGAAATAAGAACATCGTATTTAGTTGTTTAATTCGTGAACTTGAATTAGCATTCAAGTGTTCTACCGTGACGTGTTGTGTGAGCAAAAATAGAGGTGATTTAGATTATGAAAAACTAGAAGGAGGGGGGAGGGTTGAATAGTTTTACCGATTAAATTTACGTTTGAAAATATTTAGATCAAGTTTATGTGAAATATTCCGATAATTGAAATATACAAATGTATACTTGAGAATGCAAGAATATAAACAATAATAAATATTAAATGCAATGAGTAAAGGTAAATAAATATAGAACCGTGACATGAGTATTTATAGTGGTTCGGCTACAAGGACACCTTCCTTGCCTTACTCCACTCCCCGAGTTCCCAACTTGAGAGTTAGTAAACACTATGTCCACAAGCTCCTTATCCGGCGGAGAAGCCTTACAACGTCGCTTACAATTTTTCCGGTATAAAGCTAAATACCGAGTTCTAGTTCGAGGTAGAACCACCCTAACGTCGCTTATACTTTATCCGGTACAAAGCTAAATACCGAGTTCTTGTTCGAGGTAGACCCAACCTAAGATCTAACCGACCTATACACGAGTGTTTGGTTTATAATACAATGAATGCGAATGAATGCGATGTATAAGAATCAACATAATGATTTTGATATGACGATGAAGACTAGCAACAAGTGGCTTGAAACTTGAATGTCTTGTATGCAAAAGCTAGTGATCCTTTTCTTCTACAAAGAGCTTAGATGATCACCAAAAAGAAAGATGAAAACTATGAAATGATCAGAGATCTAATGTTAGAACAATGTTATAATAATTTAAGTAAGAATGTATAATAATGGGTGAAGAAACAATGATAATTGTAGGAAATACAATTACCATATCATAATCATAAGATGAGATAGAGTTTAGAAAGAGAAGGAGATTGGGTAAAACCTAGAGAGAGAGAGAGATTAGAGAGAAAGAATGTAAGATTAGATTAGAAAATATGAGTTTCACCACCCTTCACCCTTACCTCTACCCTTTCTTATATAGGGAAGGGGGTAGTACATGGTAAGCTTATGGTAGGGTGAAGGGTATTTAGTACATAATTAAGTAAATAACAAGACACGATATTACAACGTAAATAACCATGAGTGACGTACACTTTCTATGATCCTAACAATCTTCCCCTAAGGGGATGTCACTCAGGCCTAATCAACAAACGGTAATTGGTCTTGTCTCTTCTACCACCAACAAACAGCTCGAGCCTTCTGAACCTTCTTCGTTCCTTGAGCGTCTTCTCAATCTTGTCCACGAACTTCTTTGTCTTCTTTTCATCATCTTTCGTCCAGTAGTACTTCTCCATTGCTTCATTATCGTACCCCAACATTTTGTTCCTCAAGATGACATGAAGCTTGTTAAGAACTTGTTGAGAGTACCATCACAGAATTTGTGGAGTTCATCAGATCTCATCAGTCTTTTTCTGTTGTCGATCCCTTCGTACACAACACATAAGGGATGATTCAAGATAGTATAAAGAGTGTAACGGTGGAGTTAACCTTCCATGAGTTGTAGCTTGGTCAAGTTCAGCTTGGTCTGGTAGCTCTCGACTCCTATCTGCACATCTTCAACCCTCTTCTTGATCACAATCCTACAAATATACATCCTTAGAGCATTAATCAGATCAAATTCCTATGTGCCTTTTATGTTGCGAACTTTGTTCTAGATCTTGAGCAGGAACATGTCTTCAATGTCATTTTGGTCGAGATTTGGGAAGTCGGCTTCACAAAACTTGTACTCATTTTCATTAGTTTTTGTGACCATAATTTTGTCAAGATACGCATACCCAAACTTCTTGCTGACTTTGATGCTTTGAATACTTCTGATGTTGAGTTTTGAGTACACTTTATGTCGAGACTTAAGTCCAATATTGCCTTTGTAGAACCATTGACAAGATTCATACCAGTGATATATTCTCAATTCTATATCTCTGTTATATTTTTGAATACTGGGGCTCCATAGAGATGGAATAATTTCTTTAATTCCTTCATCTTTATTGTTGATAGAAATAATGCCTAAAAATATTATTAATATTTTTCACATCTTTACGTTTTGATAATCACAAAATATAAAAACGTTCAATGTAAAATTAAACGTAAACAAGTATGATATGTTCTCAAATAGTATACATAATAATATCAAAGTAATGAAATTCCAAAATTACCCTTGAGGACAAAAGTAATATAAAAATTCACACGAAAATATTGTACGTTTAACCGGTAAGTGTTCACCGGGTCGTTTATACCCCAAGAATTGTAAAATTGAGACTCCGTTTTTTACTTGGACAATGATTTGAATTGGTTTCAAAGATTTTGGTTTGATTATCTATTTCTACAAATTTAAAACAAGTAAAAGCAAACACGCAATTAAGGCAATTAACTATTAAAAGCAAAAACGAATAACGAGAATTAAGAAAACGCGACAAATAAGCAAGTACACTAAAACTAAGCCCTACGAAAACAAATTTAATTTCTAATCCTAGAAAATGATAAAATAAAATTTTTCAGAAAAAAGAATTTTATTTTTTTAGATTATATTTCGTATTTTAAATGATTTTTTAGAAGATTTAATAAAGAAAAATGATTTAAAATACAAAACTTTAACTCAAAAATCATGGAAAAATTTACTAAAAGTGTAAACATATGCATTGATTTTATAAAAAAAAAATGCAACTAGACATAAGCTGAAACAAAAGCCCTAAAGAAGTAGGAAATAACTAACTACTTTATTATAGATAAATAAGAAATAAAAAATGTATTTAAAAGAAATGGTTGGGCTATCATAATAGATAGCCCTTGTCTGGTGCATGGTTTGAGTGTGTAGTGATATGGTACGAAGTGTGTGTGAAAGTTAAGTCAAAGGGTTCGAATCCCCTTGCCTAGGCTTTTTGCAATTTTTTTATTATACAAAATATTTATAGCATAACACTTAAAGAAACAATCAAAATAATGCAAAAACTTATAAAAAAACTTTATATGAAAATAACAAAGTGATAGTAAGCGATAAATCAGTTAGAGGACTAACACAGACCAGATAACACTTAACATTTTTTTGGCATTTTCACTTAAACAAATAGCTAAAAACTTTAATAAGCTTAAAGGAAAGAAAACAATCACTAACTAACTTACAAACACTAATCCCTAACCTAATAAGTCCAAATATTGAGCAAGAAAATAAAGCAAAAAGAAACATGCATGAACTGAAAAATAGAATAATCAACTTTTTGCATAAATGGACTGTCAAACAGACCTAAAGGCAACTTTGAGCTTATTTTTAAATAAGCAAACAGATCCTTATGGAAATCTAGCTTATACCACCTTATAGCTTGACCTCAAATCTTCTTAAAACTCCTTTTGAAAACTAGTTTGAAAATCAATTACTCAAAGAAAAAGCTAAATGAAAAGGCTTATTGACTCAGTGTGTGCTGAGTGTTATTTTTGGTTTTGAAAAGACAAAATGCTAAGTTTGAGCTTAAAAACAGATGACTAAATAAACAATTTAATGCAAACAAAGCTTAAAACATAATCTAATATAACCTACAAAACTACATGTGCCACATTTAAAAATCTAACTCCTACTTTTGTCTTGTTGAATTATTGATTTGTAAATGGCTTTATTAACTGTTTTCTATGCTGATGCACTTGACACATGTATTACCAAATCTAAAAACTAACAAGCACAGACTTAAGGATTCTATTTTAACAACTTTAGAACACTAAAACTGAGATAACTTGATAAACAAAAACAGCTAGAAAAGAAATAAACTAAGATAACCTAATGGACTGGACTAAGACTAACAGATTTAAAAACTACTAACAGATTTTGATTAAAACTTGATTTAAACCTACAAGAACCTTTAAATCCTAACTTAATAAACCAAAATATGACCTATAAATTCAATTCAAAAGACAAGAGGACCTTGGCAGTACAAACCTCAAGTTAGTAACTCCTGAACCCATAAACACCCCTTTAAAATGCTTAAACGTATATTAAGCTTATAAAATTGAATCCAAAGATTAAAAACTCAAATACCAGATTATATTTTGGTATTTTACCAATTTGTGAATTTTATTGATATTTAAAGACAATGTTTTTATATTTTTGATTTTTTTTTTAAATGATAATTATACTAGAAAGAAAATGAAAATATTTTTGTACCTTTTGGGTTTTTTTTTTTTAGATAATATGCACAGCTTCAAACAGCAACGATTGTCGGTATCACAGCCTCCCTGGCTGCGGCGCCAAAAATTGGTTCTTGGTTTTCTTAACTATATATATAATATAATAAAATATAAAATATATATAAGTCTAAAAAAACACTGATCAATAAAACCAGGAGCAGTATAGAATGTTCCCGGGTCGTTTATCCCCAACGAGGCTGTGCTGGAAAATCGATACAGTCGGAAGATTGGAGTTTGAATGAGAAAAATGATTTGAGAGTGTGGAAAGTTAAATTAAACAATAACAAACAAAAACGTTTAAGAAAAACCTAAAAATTAAGAAATTAAGCTAGAAAACGAGAGCACGAATCCCGAACAAAGGGGGAAAAACCTAAAATCTTCAAAATTAACCCTACGAAGAAATTTTCACTTCTAAACTACTCTAGGAGACAAATAACGAAGAATGAAAAAGACTAGACTGAAAACGGAGGTCGTTTGACCCAAAAACGAGTCAAGACAAAAACCGCACCCGGACCCGTTCTTTAAAAAGCAAAAAGTTATAAAAATGACCCTACGAAAATTTTTATATTTTTCCTACAAACTATATGACTAAATAAAATTTTCTAAAAAAGAAAAATATTTTTTTGATAATTTTTGTATTTTTTATGAATTTTTTAAACTTTTAACGAAATTAAATTGTAAAAAATAATAAACGACCTTTAAAAATTCTGAAAATTTTACTAAAAATACTTTACACTATGATAAACCTACGAAAAATAAGAAACAAAAAAATTGCTTATAAATAAGCCCGCAAATAAGCTGTAAACAGCTTATGGCTTAATAGCCAAAAACACCCTTAAATACCCTGGCCCTTGGGATACTAACGTAAAAGTCCCAAGGGCGCAGCGGTAAGTGTGTGAGTATAAAGAGAGGTGTACGAGGGTAGAGACCCGGGTTCGAGTCTTGCTCACCCGGGTCACCCCTTGTCTCCTTTTTTTTTGGAAAAACTTTGTGAACCAAAGTTGTTAAGCTCGATGAGCTTAACAACTTTCAAAACTACAAGTTTTTGTAAAAAGCTAAGAATAAGCTTTAAATCAGCTTTTTAAAACGACAGCAGCTTAAAAGAGCTTAAGGCTAAAAAATTGACTAAGTCTTTTGGACTTTTTGGACCAATGAGCTAGCACTTGGACAAATAAGCTAAAAGAATTGGCTAGCTTATCCTAAATAAGCACTAAAAGGCTAAAAACTAAAACTAAATAAGCTGGAAAAAGGGCTTAAATGACAGAAGCTAAAAGTGAACTTAATGGCTTAAAACAGTTAATGTTTGGACAAATAAGCTAAAGGTTGGACTAACAAGCTTAATGAATTAACTAACTTATCCTAAATAAGCACTAATGACTAAGATCTATAACTAAATAAGCTAGAAAAGCTACACTAGACAGAAAGCTTAAATTAAGCTTAAGAGGCAAAAGTGGCTAAGCTTTGGCTGTTAACACTAAATAAGCAATGGAAATAGGAAAATAAGCACAAACAACTAACTACACAAACAAAATGATCTCTAGGTCATGAAAAAGCAACTTAGATAAGCTCATAAGCTAGAACGGGAAAATAAGCAATGTTACACTAAAAAAAAGGCTAAGCAAAATACCAGTCAAAGGGCTTCTTAAAGTTTAACAAATTAGCTACCTTAGTCTTAAAAGCTATAAGTCAACTAAAGGGGCTTAAACAAGGGCTTATTGGCTTTTTAGAAAAGCCAAAAACATGGATTAAGTTCATATGAGCTAGTTAAGTGTGCATAAAGAAGCCCTTGCACAGGGGAAAATGGTACAAAAGTCAAAAGGCTTATATTGACAGCTTTAAATAAGCTGTCAATAAGCTAAAATAAAAAGCTAGGTTAAAAAGAGTAAGTTATGGCTTAAATGAGCTTATGCTCAAATTTTAAGACTTCTAAGATCAACGAAAAATGCGAATTGGTTCTTTAAAAAGGGCTTTTTGCTAAAAAAATTGACACTAAACTTTTTGGCCATTTTTGACTTAAACAAGTCAAATGATCAAGGTGTTTTTGACAGCTTGTTTAAACACACAAATGACACACTTTTTTAAACCACAACTCAAGATTACAATGGCTTATCCAAATAAGCCATTGTATCTCTTTTTTAAAACCAACAGTTTCAAGAACACTTGTAAAAGCTTGAAAAACAGGTTTTGACTAAAAAACTTTAGAAAAACAGTCTTAGATAAGCTTAAGAAAGCTCACCAACTTGGCCAATGGCCAATCCCTTAACATTCTCTTTTTGACCTTTTACATGCTTAACCCAAAAAACCTCCTTTATATTTTAAAAATGATTTTTTTAAACTATACATAAGTGAATTAAACTAAAAATTTTTAAAAAGACTACTACTACTTATGCAATGTTAAACAATAAAAGGTGAAAAGCAAAACAAATAAGCACTTTTAAAGGATAATAAGCTAATGACTTAAATAAGCTAAATTAGGCTGTTGTTAAGCCAAGTTGCTGTAAGTGGAAAGATACTCAACTACAAGCGCATACTTAAGACTAAATAACACCAAATAAGCACAAAAGACATATATAAGCTGATAATAAGCTAATAAAAGCAATGCTACAGTAATAAGAAAATTTAAAGGAAATGACCTATAATCCTTGCTCAAACAGGATTTTTAAATTCCTAAATAAGCTCTAAACCTACCCAAAGCTTATGAATAAGCTTAAACTAAGCAAAACAATGAGGCCTTCCAATATTGCTCATTCATCCAATGCTTGATCCAACAGTAACTTTTTTTTTATCTTTTGAATTTCTCAAATTTGTATTTCAGTTTAAAACAGGTTGTCAGGTAGCTTAAATTTAGCTTGAGAGTTAGCTTAAATCAAACAAGCACTTGAAAAACAATGTGAAACTTTAAAACTTAACTTTCATTAAAAAAAACACAAGTACATAAAAGCTTAAAGGAGTTACACTTTTTTTAAACTAAAACTGAAAAATTACACTTTAAAATAAAACTAACTCTAACTACTTTGCCTCCATGGCTTACAATGCTTAAATAGGAAAAAAACGAGTAGGGTTTGCATTGGCCTTCTTGTTCTCTTCTTCATGGTGTGTTACTTTGAAGACACAAAAACACCTTGTGTTTGTTGTGAGAGTGTAAACACAAACAATCCTGGCCCTCCATTTGCCTTTGTGCCCAAGTCGAGTTATAAGAACCATTGATGATTTTGAGGGGATTTGGATTGCCAACATGGCATAGGCCATGTGGGGGGTGGGGTTAAGGATGGTGAAGTTTTTGGAGTATTGTGGGAGGTCAACGAGGTGACAGAGGTGGGGTTGGGTGATTTGGCGGGAAAGTCACGAAGAAGATATACAGTAGTTTGAAACATAGGGGTGAAGTTTGGGGTTTTGGCAAGTTTGGCCCCTCATGGTGTATGTGGTTGTTGCACCCATGGTCCTTGTGTTTTAACAGGTTTGAAAACTTGGCAGGAACACCCCTTGAGGGTTATAAGGGGCATTGCATCACAAGTCCTTGCGTTTTATATCTTTGGGAGATTGGCAGACTTAACCCTTGTGGTTAAGTCTTTGGGTATTTGGCAGTTTGGGCCCTTGTGATTGTTTTTCTTTTTTTAAACAAGTTTAGGGATTGGCAAGTTAAGTCCCTAAACTTATTTTTCTTCACTTGTTGACTTCTGGATTTGTCGGGGTTGACTTGGGTTGACTTTTTGACACTTGGGTTTGGACTTGACTTTGTCTTTTCCACGCTTTTCCATTCCGTGTCCGGTTTTGTCGTTTTGGCTTCGTTTTTCGTCCTTTTCTTAGATATCCGTTCCTGCACAACACAATTAGCAAAACAAGCATATTTTTGGCATTTTAAGTCCGTTTTTGGTTATTTTAGCTCGTTTTTAAAGGTAAAAGGTATGTGTAATTAAACACATACCAGTAAAGTAGCAAAAATTTTCTTTGAGTTTTAAAATTTCAATTTGGATAAACTTATTTTGGGTAAAATATACCACATAGTCTTAAATTTCCAGTGATGATAGCCACGCATAATATATGACTATAAGAGTTTGTATTTTGACAAAAAGATTTCTCATTTTCAGCTCGAATAGGAACTTTCAACAAACGTCATAACAAAAGTTTTGACTAAAACGTATTTCGAGTAACTTATAATAAAGAGTTTTACAATTTTAAGTCATAGTAAACAACACTATGAAACCGATGCAAAAGAATTGGTATTTTTATGAAAATATATTCCCGGACGTGGGTTGAATAATAATATTTTAACAAGGTTTGATGTTTAGACATACAACATACTATGACGGTTGTACGTTAAGAATTTCTAATGTGTCATACCTTAAAGGGTTTTCAAGAGAACATTTCATATGTACATTTTGTTACCAAAAGACTTTGAATTATCCGAATCGATGCTGAACATGGGGTGATTTTTAAAAGATCATTCCTACGTATGACCAAAGCAATTACTGACTTCGGGGTTGGAACTATCACAATATACCCTGATATCGATCCTTTTTTGGAAGATACTGAAGAAGAAGAAAAAAGCATGGATGATTGGGACCAATTTCTTGATTTTAACTTAGATGATATACCACTGTTGGGTGGAGAAGAAATTCCGCCGTTTGTATGCAAAATGGGGAAAAGTAGCCGTAATAAGAAGAAAGCAATGGAGAATCTTAACTTGTTCTATCAAGATATAGGAACATCTTAGTCAACTGGGAAGCATTTGACTCAGGAAGAAGCAGCGAAGGAAGCATTGACACTTAGAATTAGCAAAAAGTTTGCTTTGTTAGAGGAAGTAAGGCCAGTACTTGAGACAATGGCTTATCATGACAAATATAAAAAAGTGCTCGATGAGATTTAGAAAGACAAAGTGGAATTAGATAGAATGATTGTGAAATAAGAAGAAGAAGCAATAAAAAAAGGTTAAAGGTGAGGCGTTAAAATAAAAAGATAACCCCGAAGCATTCATATTTCCTATCAGATTGGAGGGACAGGTTAACGAAAATGCATTGGCTGACACTAGGTCAGATATCAATACCATGCCTCCCCCCCCCCCCCCCCCCCCCCCCCCCGTACCGGATTTTAAGCAGTTAGGAGAGAAAAATAAAGAAGGTGCGATAGTGGATCACATGATAAATATAACCCAGGCAAATAGCTGGGAATGCTCACGAATGTTCTTTGTCAGGTGGGGGCACCACCTTAATTCCTAAGTTTCTGATCTTGGATATACCAATCGACCGTAATGCACCAATAGTAGTTGGTCGAGGATTCCTGCATACGATTGGTGGCATAGTCAATACCCCAGAGAGACTTTTCTCAACTTTTGATGGATTTTGTCATCAAACCTTCCGTGCTGCAAGATCCGATGTTATAAGAAACGGAGAAAGTGATAGCGATGACGAGGAAGAGTACAAGATAAAGAGAAATAAGTTTGGAGCACCGATATATGGTCCGAAACCTGCACCATTTATGAATTGTAACGATCCAGCTCAGCGATCGTTAGCTATACAAACAGTAACTAATCCATTTTGGAATATTAGTGTTTGGAAGAAAGCCGTTAGTTTCCTTGGTTCGTTACGAGTACCATTAAAACACATTAACTAAAAACTTGATTATAAGGGTTGTTATACTAAAGAAAAAGAAGCAACAGGATAGTGGCGTACTAAGATGAGGGTGACTGATCTAAATGGAAATATTTATATTCAAGGATTCACAACCAAGAAAACAGACCGGAAGTTGTCAAAATATCATAAGTTGAGTGACATTATGTCACCCAATTGGTTTATGGATTCAAGAGTTGGACCATGTTGGAATAAAGGAGGGAATTTATGTAGTCCTAATCTATTTTACCTTTTTATTATTGAGTCGAAAATAAAATCATTTGTATAAATCCATAAGGGATTACATTTGATGTACGGACATTAGTCCGATCTATGATAAATATTAAGTTAGTATGATGGATTGAAAATTTAGGATATCATTATGTTTAAATTATTAAGTGTGCAAAGCAAGTTTGTGTAATCTATATATAAAAAAACATATAATTTCTAAAAAAGGAAAGTACATCGCACTTCTAGGAAGTGCGCTGCACTTTATGGTGGTTTTCTTGTATAAAACTTACAAAAAACGATTTAACTCATTATAAAAACTCACACATTAACATAAAGCCGACGGGTTTCTCACAAAAACAAAGAAAAATTCAAAAAGATCAATCCATCAAGTTCTTGATCATGCCTAGGGTATGTTAATATCAGTCATAAACTTGTTTATTATCATTTTATTCAATTTCTTGGTCATTAGGATTATTTATAATTAGATTAAGAAAATAAAATCCATGGTAGATATGAACAATTAACACATTGAATTATGATATTTAGGAGTTACTTATCAACATGCATGCTTAATATTGCTAGATTTAAAATACTGTTCATATTATGAATTTATCTTTAAAATAAATTGTTGGAAAGTCATAAAATTCGGAATTATTTTAACCAGTCCAGAAAGTACGCCGGTTTTAGGATAAAAACGCCGCACTTTGTCAAATTCTCAGGAACTACACCGCACTTCAGGGAAGTGCGCCGCACATTTTACATCAGAATGTTTGCAAAACCATCAAAACCTTGACCATTTATACCAAATCAATTCTAACATAACCATACATTGTATTATTGATTGTTTTTTATGTATAGACTATGGGAGGAAACGATGCTAAAGCCGGATCATCGAGATCCAAACGCTCTTGACAATTTGAAAATATGGAAGAGGTATTGCTTCCACAAGTTCATCATGATTTCTTGCTATAGGAAGGTTGCAGCAATGAGGCGAAGTCTAGGTATAACACCAAACTAGCAAACTTGCTTCTTAGACATGTTTACTCGCTAGGTGTGGTAAATTAGGATGTACTTAATGAAATGGGATGTGATGGAGGAATTGATGATATGTTGAGGATTAAGTTGCGTGAAGCTAAATCCAATGAGGAAATATTCACTTCTGTGGCGTGGATAAGAGCTTTTAACATCAAAGAACCAATTTATGTGGAGCTTTGCCACGAGTTTTATTCAACTTATGAATTTGATGAAGTTTGTGGTGACGATGAATTGCAAATCAAGAAGATAATCAAGTTTAGACTTGGCGAACGTGCTCACAATTTGACTTTGTTGGAATGTGCTCATAGATTGGGATTGTATATCTTCGATTTGTTTCTCATGATGTTTTAGATACATCTTATCTGAATATTTTACTATTTCAAATACTTGAGGTGGGGTAGGAGTATAAACTGAGAATGATGGTCATACCAAATCACAAGTTTGATTCCGAGATGAATTAGATAACGTAGTTGAGGAAGAAGATGAGGAACAAATTCGCTTCTTAGGTGGTAATAGTTCTTCAGGAACAAAGAAATATCGAGGATCAAATAGTAATGATGGTGGTAATACCGGAGATGGAGTCAAAATAGCTAGTGAAGTAATAGGATCTGGTGATGAAATAGGTAATTCCTTAGCATAAAATGCTTGTACGTCCTTCAAACAAGGATTATTGTAGAAAGATGAGAATACTGGTGGAATTATATTATCTTTAGAGTTTTCCGAAGAGTTAAAAGAAATGCTTCCCGATGAAGCTGGGAAATAATCCGATGAGACCGAAGTATAGTTAAGAATATTTATAGAGGAAAAAGCATCCTCAATATCGGAAGTAGAGCGGTTGGGAGAAGACATTGTTCTGTTAACAACTTAGTTGTAAATAACATAAGTTATTTATGATATAATATAGTATAATAGTTATGTATCTTTACATACTGATCTGGAATGTAGTGGCACAGAGGACTTTAATAGCTAGAAAAGAAATGTGGTTATAGTAAAGGTTTTGACCTTGTTCTCTATAACCATAGCTCTGATACCAATCTGTAACAGCCCCATTTTTACAATATAGCAGCGAAAGCTAATCCGGGGTATTACTTCATGGAAACAACAATCATAATCATAGAAAACGACCCAAAAGAGACGTTTGTTCAAAAGATACGTTATCATTCATTTCAAATCAGAGTTTTACAAAGGCAGGTCCCAAAATCTAGTTACATACATTGTGAATGATAACAAGTTTTAGCCATCTTTGAGTCCATGCCACTCCGTGCCCGTATATTGCTCAATAACCTAAGATAAACATGCTAAAAAGTCAACACAAAGGTTGAGTGAAATTTATAGGTTTGATAAACAGTTTGAATACAAGTTATAGTGTAATAATTGTACAAAAACAATTATTATAAAAATGGTATTGTTTTGATCTTGGGTCACGTTATTATATACCCGTTATTCGTAATAATTGCAATGAATGCAATTATCATAGTAACCGTGTATTACTGCGTTATTGTCTTGTTTGGTCTATTTGATCATGTCTTGTATAGTATAGTATGGTCTAAGCTCATAGCACACAAACTGACTAGTGTATATATATACCCAAAATGACGTGATATATATATAAAGAGATAATGGCCCTCGGTGTAGGTAATTGCCATATACCTATGAAATTCAAATATAGTATGTTTGGTTACCTATCCGGCTAACATAAACAGGATTCGTCAATCCCAATAGATCTATCCACAATATTCGCGTTCACCCGTAAGTGATTAATGGTCCATGATAATGAGGGACTTTTAACATAAAGTAACTTAGACATTAGTTGTAATGGTATATCAGATTAGCATATAACATGTAAAAAAACTTGTATTCCTGGTTGAAGCATGTATAAGTCTTTGAAAAGTAATCACATTGTTATAAGATAAACGAGTATGTAAAAGAGTTTGTAACAAGCATGTATCCCCCTCGCGGGTTTATAAAACATGTAAATAAGTAATGGCGAGGTTATGAACTTCACCTGATAGGCAGATGTAATAAATATTCTGAAATGAAAGCTCACGACCTTATCATAATCTTAACCGGGAAGGTTGATATAGCAAAATGATAGAAAACAACCACGTCACGCAACCTGAGTAAATATGTTGAGTCTTAGGAAGATTGTACTCTAGAACTTTAGTTTTAAGAGTTATGAGTTTGATTGGAGAGTTTGGAATATTGTATCACTGTTCGGGCCATCATAATTCAGAAGTTATTCAGTAAACGTTTGAGGAGCTAGGGCACTTTAAGTCATAAACCCAATAACTCAGTCAGAACGTAATACCAAGATGAAACATACCAAGTAAACCTTGTACTTTGAAAAGTGTCATAGTATTACCCCTATAGTTATAACTTTGATAAATGAATCATTCAGCCCCTTCCTAGTTATAGTTTTAGGAAAGTTTACGATATAGACCCCTTGCATGGATTATTAATTACAAAACATGTCAAATTTGCCCATGCAAAGCTTAGTTTAACATGTTAAAAGATATTTTAAGTTATAATAAACTATTAACATTTCAATAGACATTTATAAGTTATAATAAACTAAAATATGAAGTTTTAACATAACACAAGTTTAATTTAACGAATTGTTAAGCTAGGAGGTAAAATGGGTCATATTAGGGTTTCAAAATGAAAACGCGCGGGTTTTAAGCTCAAATTATTTCATGACTTATCAAAGCACTTATTTTAACATTATATAAGCTTATTATGATAGATTATAACAATAGTTTACAAGTTTAGCTCATTGTTTAAGTAAAAACATAAAATTAGGGTTTCAGGTGTACGATTTTAGATCAAAAAGGCATATTATGATTTTAGCAAGATCATATGAACATTATAACGTTATTAAAGTAGATCATGAGTTTAGAGAACCTGGTTTGAGCTTATGGCTTAGGAATGGGTTGAAATCGAGGCTTTCGGCTTCGTACGGCTAGAGTAACGACTCTCGGGCTTCGTTTTCTTCAAGGCTTCGCTTCTTAAATGTCTTTTATGATCCTCGGATCATATGGGAGCAAAGGATTACTGCCTTAAGGGTTATAGTAAGAAGATGGGGGGTGCGAGTTTGAATGAACACACAAAGCCCCTATTTATACCTATTTGAAGGTATAAGGAGTAAGCAAGGGTTATGATCTGGTCTTGACACATAGTAGGTCTAGTATATGATGTGTATAAGCTAGAATCTCAATGGTGGAGGTCTAGAAAAATAGGTTGAATGATGTGGCTACCTTTCTTGCTGCCGCGGCTGAAGAGAAGCAAAAGAGAGGCCATGTGCTCTCATTTTTAACCATGGGAAGGTCTAAGCAGCTAGGTAAGCAGCTTGAGGGTTTCTAGAAGGATTTCAGATAAGTTATTTGCACATGGTTTGGTTTTAAATGGGTCAAAAATGATGATGAAAAGGTTCGGGTCTGGTTTGGGTTCAACGAGGGATTCACAAGTTTTCAAGCTTACATTTCATGTGTAATTGATTAAGGATGGTTAATTCATGTCCCTAATGTCTGATATAAGAAGTATTAACAAAGATTAGCAATTGGTTTGGGTTAAAATGGGTTTAAAATGTAGAAATGAGGTCGCGGGATCAAATAGGGCTCGTTTAGGGTTTTCTTAACTTTCTTGGCTTATATTTTGCATACTCTTGATTAGGAATGATGGAATACAAATCCTAGGGCTTATATAAAGTATTATCAATGAAGTTTGGTCGTTAGTTTAAGTTAAAATAGGTTGAAATTGAAAGAATAAGCCGTGGCTTGGAATTAGGGCTCGTATAATACTTTTAGTGTTTTCTAGCTTTGTAATTCTTGTACATTGTTGAAGAAAGGATGGTTAATGATAGATAAAGTTTTGTAAACTCATTTTATGGGTTTACAATGACTCTTGGTTGCTTACTTGAGAATGGGATGGTTTGAAAATGAGTAAACGGGTCAAAGTTACATTTAGTGCACACTTAGGGTTTCTTGGATTTGTTTTGCCTATAGTTGAAGTAAGATAGTCAAATAATGATGGATTATGACTGATAATGTTGTAAATTAAGTTATTACAACTTATTTGAGTATTGGTTTAGGTTTATAATGGATAAAAATGGAGAAACGAGTCATAGTGTAGTATTTAACTCGGGTTAGGGTTTCTAACTTTTGAATTAGGGTTTTGTGTGTAAAATGTGTATGAAAGCTTATTAATAGAATAATTAGGGTTTACACATTGTATATTGAGTGTAGTAGCTTGCACAGGAGTGGTGGTGAAGAAATTGGAGGTAAAACAAAGGTAGAACGGCTATTTTAGATATCGTGCATTAATGACTTGTATATTGAGCTTTGAAAGACTTATACCTTTCTTTGGAGGGAATGTATATTCATATGATATGTTATGTTACTTGTACCTATGCTTTAGTAGCCTGTACATTCTCTTTAGATATTAACCCTTCATGGAATTTAGGGTTTAGAGGTATACAATAACGGTTTAAAGCCCGTTTTGATATAACGTTGCGAATGGTACATTATTGGAATAATGTACTTTGTAATAAGAATATGATGATATTGATGATTGCAGTTTATTATACTATAGAATATATCATAAAAATATAATCCCGAGAGTAATTAAGAAAGTTACCAAGTTACCCAAAAGGTCAAACTTGATCTTGAACACAAATGTTAGTCTGGAACAAGCCTAGTGAATTCAGCCAAACAAGCGGAACGCTGAACCTTGTGCAATGAAAACGATTTGCTTAAATCCACTCTTTCAGGAAATTAAAAATCAAATTGCATTTTATACAATCTGAAAAAGAAAAGATTTTTATCTGAGAAAAAGGATTCTAGCAGATGTTATCTTGATGAAAATTGTTTGTTTAAAAGAATTCGCTAACAAAGTTGGAAGGATATATTGCAAAGATTTACATGCCAACAGGAAGAAACATTCCTATGCTTTTTAAGAAAACAAAAATGGCAACGCTGACTTGCACAAGGGCCTCAAGGTTAACGTACCAGTCTAGGTTATATGCGTCCAAGCCGTGCTCAACCTGCGTGTCATGATGCTGATACCCTATTGTCTCTTACTCACCAACCCGTTAGAATATGGGGTGAAGAGTCTTGGTTCAAACAAAGTTGTTAGCATGAAAAAGTTGAACGATTAACCAGGGATTTTTTTAGACAGTGAAGGGCTTCTATGAGAAGCTAGAATGCTTTATGTTGTTCCTCAACAGGAACATCCCGTGAACAGGCGTATTGGCTTCCTGCCAATGAACGTGGCTAGTCTAAACTAGTAACCCATATAGCCTGTCACTCCCTTTATTCATAAAAGTCGACCTCCAAGTCAAGTTCTGGCCAGTCTTCGAAATGTTAATGCTGTTTTTCCTCAATTTGAAGGTATCATAAAAGAAAGAACAACACAAAAACCAGACTATGTTTCTGAATGGTGTTTTGATTATGCAAAACAGTTTGTTGAACAACAACTGGTACCATTTTACGACCATTTCAAGAAAATATCCAAGCTGCTATTGGATACATTTTCAAAAGAGATAAGAGAATTTTGAACAGATTTTTGATCAACCTTGGGGCGGAGTATGAACATGTGTTATTGATACAAGAAACCTGACCATAGAGAGAAAAATCTTTTAATCAAAAATGACTGCTCTATTGCTGAGTGTTTTGTAAAAGTATATTGCTCTATTGTGTTTACTCTTCCGATAGTGTTGCTGCCCCTAGTTCGAATTGCCTTTGCGAAGATCTTAGATCTGCATGCGATAGGGCAACACCACTAAAGTTCGTGAACTTGATGCTGAGATTTCAGATCAGAAACAGGTAATTACTGATTTTCTGGAAAATCGTTTTGCCTTTCTCGAATAGAATTATGGTAGTTTACAACTTAAATTTTCAAAATCTTATAAACAGTGCATAGACACTTTCTAGTGCCTCCATATGCAATTTTGAAATTAACAAGTTAAGACATCAGCTTCAGGGAAAGATGACAACTATCAGGTATTTAGATGCTAAGATCATCATCATGAAGGTGTTGTACTGTAGGTACCATGAAGTTTAGTTGTGACCACATGCATTCAGAAACTGGACGAATTCAGTTGAAAGTATACGATTACCTCCCTTAGGATTCAACTAGATGGCCGTTAAGGTAGGAAACGTGAGTCTGAAAAATAAAAAAGAGGGTATAGATGAACTGGCAAAGGCGAATATCACTCACGTACTGCGTTACAATGAAAAGTTAGTGCTTAATGCCTGAAAAACCAAGCTGAAAGCCCAGGTGACTGGTACAACAAGTAGTGGACCTTCAACCTCTGAGACACCAAAGTGCTTGCTCCACGGATTGTAAACTGAGGTTCTAAGTATATTCCACACCCAAACGTGTCTAACTGGGTCAACCAACCCGTTACCTAAAGAAGAAGCAAGTTAACTTTCAGTGAACTTCCAGACCTTCACTCAAAACCAACTCAAAAACTAGTAGTGCATCCTAAAAAGCAAACTAAGTGTGTGTGCCGATGTCTACAGGAGTAAATTAACCCACTTCTGGAGCCAGCCAAATACTGTGCTAAGAGGCCCCTCGGAATCCTTAAATCTCTTTGCGGTTACAGAGTGCGGGAATGCAAGGAGAGTAGAAGCCCACCATTGGACTTTGAATTAAAAAGAAAATCGTGTTGGATTCTAATTTGTTTTAATTGTTAAAATTTCTGTCTTCTGTTTCAAATGTTGAACAAATGTTTGCTGCATGTAACAAATCTTTGGTTTTTGCTAATCATAATGATTGTTTGGTTATGTGTGATGATTCTGTGAATGTTAAACCCCACCAGACTAAGCGTCGAAAACACCAACCCAAAAAGGAATGGAAACCCATTAAGAGAGTCTGGAAACCAATTAGCAAACCTGTTACTAAGAGCAAGCCTCTGTGGCAGCCCATGGAATGGCATTTCTCATTATTTGAGAAGTATCTTTCACTAGGTTCATGGAACTACTGATAGGCCAATCAGATCTATCACCGCTGTGCTGTTTCCCTTTCCGTGCCCCAAAATCACTATGGTCTCTAGGTGTACTCATAAAACTATGTGAGTTGACAGGCAGGTTCAAAAGGGATCTCTGGTATTAATTGATTGTTAACTAAACGGAACCCTTGCAGGGCTTCCTATCACCTGAATGTTTGTGTTATCGCAGGTAGTTCAAATTGTTCTATGTATCTGGGATCTGGTTATGCTCAAGACATTTGACCGGTGGGGACTCGTGCGCGTATTATCAACTTTGTAGAAAAGTTTCAATTGGTACAGTGAGGATTTGGCACGTGAATATGCAGCGATCATTGCTTGGTGATTTATTAACTGGGGACACTATCATCTCTCGAGACTTACTTGTGAAGGACTCAAGCTACAACCCCTATTCTAGGTCGGACAGGTTTTGTGATGGAGGTTTAGAGTTGCTGTCCGAAGCATTCGTGTCATCATCCGTTAAACTACGATTGATGGATCTACTACGGTTCTCGAGTTCAACAACCCTGTTACTCCATCTCACTGATTTGATATGATGTCAGCTTCACAGTTTGCTTGCTTACAAAAGCCTCTTCACGACTTGTCATGGTTATGGCATGTCGGTTGAATCCTCTGAATTTAGGGGGGACATTGATCGTAATTGCGCCTTGGAAAAATCTAGTCGAGGTTTACCCATGCTAAAAAAAATGGACAAAGACCCCAGTTGTGTCCATTCTTGTCAGTAACCACGTGCTTACATAGTATCATGTTATATTATTAAAAAAAAATAAAAAAAAAAAAAATTAATAATAATAATATTAAAAATTAGTTTTAGAGTAGTATGGGGGCTTGTGTTATTTCAGACTGTAACCCGGTACTTATCCCAGAGATTTAATGTACGTTTCCAGTGCATTATTTCTTTATCAGACAAGAAGTTGTCTAAGCCCGAACCTTTTTTCTAATAAACAACGGGTTTTATAAAATAAATGTTCGGGTTAACAAATCAAACATTGACAAGGGTCATTGTTTGATTTGGTTAACCCGAACATGTTTGATAAAACAAGTTGTTGATGAGAAAAATGGTTCGGGGCTTAGACAACTTCTTGTCTGTAAAGAAATAATGCACTGAAACGTACATTAAATCTCTGGGTTAAGATCCGGCTGGGTTAAAGTCTGAAATAACTCAAGCCATATTCTCTAAACTAATTTTTTATTTTATTATTATTATTTTTTTTTTTTTTTAATTTTTTTTATTAATATACTTGATTACAATGTGAAGCACGTGGTACTGACAAGATGGGACACACTGGTCTTTGTCTTTTTTTAGCATGGGTTAAACCTCGACTAGATTTTGTCCAAGCCAATTCGTTCATGTACCCGAAATTCAGATGATTTCAACCGTCGATGCCATAACAATGACTTCGTGGTTGTGGAAGAGGCTCTTGTAAGCAAGCAAACTGGTGAATCTGACATCATATCATTCAGTGAGTTGGATTACAGGTTGGTTGACGTGATGAACCTTTAGTAGATCCATCATTATCGTAGTATTTCGGATGTGACACGAATGCTGTCGGAAAGAAACTTCGAAACCTCACATCACAAAACTGTCCGACCTAGACTAGGTTGTGATTGGTTCCCTTTCAACTAGTAGACTCGAGAGATGATGTGTCACCAGTTTATAATCACCGTAGCCAATGATCGCTGCATATTCATCGTTGCAAATCTCACTGTACCATTGAACTTTTCTAACAAAGTTGATATGACGCCGACGATCACCGCGTTAATATGTCTTGAGATCCGAATCCAGATACCAATAGAACAATTTGAACTAACTGCGATTAAACCAAACATTCACTGGTGATAGGATGCCCTGCAAGGGTTCCGTTAGTTCAACAATCAATAATACAGTGATCCCTATTTGAACCTGCATGGCAAATCAATTAGTTTATGAGACGTAAACTAGAGACCATAGTGCTAGTGATTTTTGGGGCAAGAACTAGCCACTCGGGGATAATCTATTGATATCAGTAGGTTCATGATCCTAGTGAAAGGATACTTATCAAAATAATGAGAAATGCCTTCAGTGGGCTGCCACTGAGGCTTGACTCTCTAGTAAACAGGTTTGCTAATTGGTTTCCAGGGGACTCTTCTTATATGGGTTTCCATTCCTTTTTGGGTTGGTGTTTTCGACGCTTAGTTGGTGGTGTTTAACATTCCACAGAATCATCACACATATCCAAACAAATCATTATGATTGCAGATAACCAAAGATTTGTTACAGGCGCTCAACTTTGTTCAACTTTGAAACAGACACAGATGTTATAACAAGCAAATTAGAATCAACAACGATTCTTTTTATTCCCCCAAAGTTTTCCTATGGTGGGCTTTCTACTTCCTTGCATTCGCACTCTTAAAACCGGGCAAAGAATTTGATTCCGAGGGGCTTCTACTTAGGCACGTTTTGCTGGCTCAGAAGTGGGTTTTACTCCTAGTCAGGACATAGCCACACACTGTTAGTTTGCTTTTTTAGGATGCACTACTAGTTTTTGAGGTGGTTTGAGTGAAGGTTTGGGGGGTTCACTAAAAGTTACTTGCTTCTTCTTAGGTAACGGGGTTGGTTTGGCCCAGTTAACACGTTTGGGTTGGTGGAATATACTTACGAGCCTTGTTGTACATTCTGGAGCAAGAACTTTTGGGTGTCTCAGAGGTTTGAAGGTCCACTACTTGTTGTTACCAGTCTCCTGGGCTTTCTGCTTGCGTAATTTTTCAGCCGTGGAAGGCACTAAGCTTTTCAGTGTACGCAGTAAGTGAGTGAGTATTCGCCTTTGACAGTTCATCATACCTTCTTTTCAGACTCACGTTTTCTACGTAAGGCCATTAGTTTGAATCCTAAGGGAGGTAATGTATCTTTCAATGTATTCTGTCGTTTCTAATGCCCGTTGGTCACAAAACTCTTCAGTGGTACCTACATTCAACATCGCCTTCATGATGTCTGATCTGGCATCTAAATTCCTGTAGTGTCATCTTTCCCTTGAAGCTGTTGTCCTTAACTTGTTAATTCATAATATTGCGTTGGAGGGCTCTAGTAGTAGTCTTGCAACTGTTGATAGTTGAATTTAAGTTTGGTAAAATCAACATATTACTATTCGAGGAAAAGCCAAAAGGTTTTTCAAGAATCCAGTAGTTACCTGTTTCTGTTTGATAATGTCAGCTTCAAGTTCAAGAACTTTTGTGTCTTGTTCCCTATCGCATGAAGATCTAAGAATCTTCGATAGGCAAATTCGCAACGAGGGGGCACAAACACTATCGGAAGGTAATACACAATAGATCAGATTATCTTTTTCTAACGTCAGCAATTAAGCAGTCATTTTTGATTAATAGTTTTTTCTTCTCTATGGTCAGGGTTCTTGTTACAGAAACACATTGTTCATACCTCCGGCCTCCCAAGTGTTGGTCAAAAAATTGTTTCAAATTTCTTATATATTTGAAAAAATGTATCATTAGCAGCTTGGATATTTTTTTTGAAATCATGGTGTAAAATGGTACCGTTGTTGTTCAACAAACTGATTTGATAATCATAACACCAATTCTGAAACATGTCTGTTTTGTAGTTGTTTGGTCCTTTTTATGATTACCTTCAAAAATGAGGAAAAAAACAGCATTAACATTCGAAGACTGCAGAACTTGACTTGGAACTGTCGGACTTTTATGATAAAGGGAGACTGGACAGGTCTTTTGGGTTACTAGTTTGACTAGCACGTTCATTGGCAGGAAGCCAATACGCCTGTTCACGGGATAGTTCCTGTTGAGGAACAAACATAAGAGCATTTAGCTTCTCATAGAAGCCCTTCACGGGTCTAATATGCCCTGGTTTATCGTTCATCTTTTTCATGTAAGACAAATTGTAGAACCAAGACTCTTCAATATTCCCATAACTAAGGGTTGGTGAGTAAGATGCAAAGTGGTATCGCATCATACAACGCAGGTGAGCCGCTTGGCCATATAACCTAGACCGGGGTTAGGGGTACCTAGGGAGGTCCTTGTGCAAGTCAGCGGTTCGCCATTTTTGGTTTCTTAAAAAAGCTTAGGAATAAACAAATAAAAATATGTTTCCTGTTACTGGCCATGTTAAAAATCTTTTGCAAATATATCTCTTGCCAACTTTGTTGCATCTTTTAAACAAACAATTCATCAAGATAACTATCTGCTAGATCTTTTTCTCAGATTAAAATCTTTTCTTTTAAGATTGTAAAAATGCAATTGATTTTTGATTTTCCGAAAGAGTGGGATTTAAGCAAATCGTTTTCTGCACACGTTCAGCGTTCAGCTTGTTTGGCTGAATCACTACGGGCTAGTTCCAGTCTAACTTTGTGGTCAAGATCAAGTTTGACCTTTTGGGTATCTAGACGATATATTTCTTGCTAGCATTGAGAAAGCTCATTTTTTAAGGTTCTCGACTTTAGATTTTTTTTGGTTAACCTTAGCAGTCCGTCTAGTTGGGTTTGCAGTCAGTTAATAGTGGCATCATAGAAACTTTATCAGATGTGTCAGCTAGATACCTCAGTTTTGAACTTTTAGGGCTTCGTAGTCAGGAAGATACTGATGATAACAGAATCGTATTGTCATCATCTCGCTCAGCATCGGAGTCTAAATGTTCTTCCTGGTGCATTTCCTGATTCAACTGATAATCCACATTATCAAAGATTTGATTGTCATTGGAGTGTACCTCATTGACTGGGTTGTTGGTTGCACTTGTGGATGACAAGTTGGCCATGAAAGCGACAGCAGCATTTGGGCCTTCATCTACGTCTGAGTCATAAGCTTCCTCAATGATTGGCTTGAAACATGTTTATTGTAGTTAGTGCCTGAGGTTGATCATAAGCGGGCGGTTAAGTCCACATCAGCGAAGGAATGCTTCAGCTTCAGCTTTTAAACATTCCTTTTTTTTAGTTCCATCAGTATTGCTTTATCTTGAAGTAATGAGAGGCCTCTTTCTCTTGGGTTCTGTACACTGTCTAGCAACAGGTCCTTTCCTTGCAGTTGTTAAAATATCACTTTTGCCTCGTAGCACCTGTATTACCAACATTACCTAGTGCCTTCTCTGTATCGAGTTCAGTAACATTCTGAAATATAAACCGTAGCATGAGTTTTTGGAGTAGGAAGAATCCGGAGCTGGTTGTTGTTGGGTGGAAACCGCTTTTGGAAACCACTTGAGATAGCAATCTGAGTCATAGTGGCCATCAAAAGCGTCATTCGGAGACTGAGCAGGTAGGTGAAGACTAGGGTTGTAGGGTGATGAAGAGTAGGTGCTGTTGTGTCAATTCATTGTGAGCCAACATAGGCCGTGGATCTAACTTTACTTGTAGGACTGCTCCTGTTTCTTGGAGAGTCTTTTTGGCATGAGGCTCATAGGCTTTGAGATGAGTATAGATCTGAACGTTAAGGTGTAGTTGAGATATCCATGTTTTGTTTGACATTAGTCACATACTTTCCCCAATAAGCCGGAAGGTTGTTGACAACTTGGTGTTCATTTGATGAGTTGGAATATTGAGCTGAGTAATCTTAATGTCATTCACATGCTTTGTGGAAAAGCACAAGTGTCATGAATTGATTCCGTTTCCAATAGACGGGAATGCGTTCATTACTCATCAAACAGATCTTCCTCCTTTGTTGAATAGTCCTCCCTGGATCTTGCCATGAGCATTTACACATTTATCCAAATCTCCTTTGCAGTGCTTGTTTGATTGAGGTTGTTGAAGATGTGTCTAGGAAGGCCTTGACTTAGAATGATTTCAGCTTGAGTATCAGCCATCTCAAGTTTGTTTTCCTCTTCACTGAATTCAGAATCAATTTTCTCCCTTGGTGCAGGCACAGCAGCAGAATCAGTAGGTGGAGGATCAGTGATCATAGGGTGAGGTGTAGGTCCATTCTGGATGATTCCATATCAGGATTGCCATTGGGTTTGCCTCGAATTATACCGTGTATATGAATCTTCAAGAATCGTAGTCACTTTCAACCAACATAGGTGGACGAGTATCGATACCCGCTGCATTTGTTTCTTCATTGGTTGCCATTGAATGAGTTTGTTTCTAAATGATCTGATCGTAAGTGATTGATGAATTGTTTGATTTTGTGTTTATGTTTTTGTTCGATTCAGAAAAATTGCTAATTCGGTCCTCTTGTTCGATCAACTCGTTCGATTGTCTTGTTCGATTGTCTCGTTCGAATGACTCGTTCGATCCTTACTCGTTCGAGCCGCACTAATTCGATTCTTACTCGTTCGATCGTCACTCGTTCGATCCTTACTCGTTCGATCGTCACTTGTTCGATCGCTTGTTCGATCGCTTGTTCGATCGCTTGTTCGATCACTTGTTCGATCGCTTGTTCGATCCCCTCGTTCGATCCTCAAATGTTTTCCACTCGTTCGGTCCACACAAGACTTTCGCTCGTTCGAGTCCCACTGCGTTTCCACTCGTTCGATCCCAACTTAAGAATACACTCGTTCGATCGTAACGACTAGAACTCGTTCTATCCCCACGTCTTTTTTAATACTTTTCGAACCAAAACAAAATGAACAAAAGAAAAAACACGAGATCGTTGATTGCTAACAAGATGGTTTTTAATGATATTGGATTAAACATAAACCATCTTTGAATCAAGAATCAAACAATCAATTAATCAAACCCCTTTTTTTCGAAAACAAGAAGAAAAAAATACAAACCAAATCAATACATCAATCTTGTAGGCTCTGATACCAATTGTAGGATCCCTAGATCATTCCATGGATTAAGCACAAGATCAATGGCATAAAAGATTAAACATTAAAGAACTTTTGATTGAAAGAAAAAATAGTGGCTACAAACCCTTAAGATGAAAAATAAAATGGAGAAGCTAACCTAATTTTGACTAAACTAGGTGTATTTATACTAACTAGGATTTGCCTTTGAGGGGATTTCTTTTTTGGGCTTTCTTTTTACATTCTTGGCCCTTTTACATAATAAACATTAATTAACATTGTCTTTTCGAGCTTGACTTTTGTCTGCGAATCTTCGTGTGACCCTAAAGATTCTTTGTTTCGGGTCCATTTATTGTGAACTACACTCGTTTATCTTATAACAATGTGATTACTTTTCAAAGACTTATACATGCTTAAACCAGGAATACAAGTGTTTTTACATGTTATATGCTAATCTGATATACTATTACGACTAATGTCTAAGTTACTTTATGCTAAAATCCCTCATTATCATGGACCATTAATCACTTACGGTTGTGAGGTGACGCAAATATTGATCTGGTATTGATCTATCGGATTGACGAATTCTGTTTGTGTTAGCCGGTAGGTAACCAAACATACTATATTGGAATTTCATAGGTATATGGCATTACCTACACCAAGGGCCATTATTATATATTAATATAGTATATATATATATATTTTATATATTTATATATATATATATATATATACTATATTATCATATATTTATATTTTATTTATATATATATATATATATTATATCTATATATATATATATTATATATATTATATCTATATATATATTATATATATATCACATCATTTTGGGTATATATATACACTAGTCAGTTTGTGTGCCATGAGCTTAGACCAAGACCAAATCAGACCAAACAGACCAAACAAGACGATAACGCAATAATACACTGTTACTATGATAATTGTATTCGTTGCAATTATTACAAATAACGGGTATATAATAACGTGACCCAAGATCATAACAATACCATTTTCATAATAATTGTGTTTGTACAATTATTACACTATGACTTGTATTCAAACTGTTTATCAAACCTATGAATTTCACTCAACCTTTGTGTTGACTTTTTAGCATGTTTATCTCAGGTTATTGAGCAATATACGGCACGGAGTGGCATGGACTCGAAGATGGCTAAAATTTGTTATCATTCACATTGTATGTAACTAGATTTTGGGACCTGCCTTTGTAAAACTCTGATTTGAAATGAATGATAACGTATCTTTTAAACAAACGTCTCTTTTGGGTCGTTTTCTATGATTATGATTGTTGTTTCCATGAAGTAATACCCCAGATTAGCTTCCGCTGCTATATTGTAAAAATGGGGGTGTTACATATTTAGTCTAAAATGGTCAAATAGTTTAGCATTCAAGCTTGATAAGCTACTGTCATCTTTAAGCTCATTTTCTGAGCTTATTATAGCTTTTTAAAAATAATCTCAAGTTTTAAAGTTGTTAGTTTTAAGCTTATTTATAACTTTGTTTTTAAAGTTTTTCAAAAAGAAAAAAAAGGGAGTAGGGAAGTCAGGGGTGAGCAAGGCTCGAACCCCTGACCTCTACCCACTCAACCTTTATAGTACCTCACACACGCACACACAAACCAACTGCCCTGGGGACTTTTTCATTCACATGTTGCACCACTTTAATTATATAGTCACTTAGCCTTTTTAGCTTATCAGTTCTTATATGCTTATTTTCTACTTATTCTTTCAGCACTTTTCAAAGTTCTTATTTTTAATGCATTCTCCATAGTTTGAGCCACTTTTTTTGTATTTTTTCATAATTTTATAATTTGTTTACTATTTTTAATAATTAATTTTCATTAAAACTGTTTTTAAATCATATTAAATAAAATAAAAGTCAA